>CAIGQW010056782.1:2322068-2342590 GCA_903798125.1 Danio choprae | reverse complement strand
ACACACACACACACACACACACACACACAGACAAACACACACACACACACACACACACACACACACACACACACACACATAAAATATTGGTGCTAACCAATGACTGGTTGGTGCTAACTAAAATATTGGTGCTAACTAATGGTCCTAACTCATTTCATTTGGTAAAATTTGAATGATATCCTTAATAAAATAAAAAATACTATCAGATATCTTTTGTTGTCAGGAAGGTAGTTTTATACATGTATTAATAGTCAACAGATTGTATAATCGCTGGTGCCGACATTAAAAATATATGTAACAGAAATACATAACTGAGGTTTACATACTATTGCTGAAATTAAATATAAATGTTTTTTTTTTTATTTCTCTCAGCCAAATCATGGTTGCTTATTTGTAGTTACATCGAATTATGATGCAAATAAATTTAGACTTTTATATCTTTGAATTTTATATTTATATATATTCAAAGAATTTGAGCAATTTCATTCATCTTGCTGACTAACATTATCATAAAAAACAAAAAGTACATTCAAATATATGTGATAGAAATTCATAGCAAGTTAGGAATACATAAAATTTGAAATGATTTAAAAACGTTGGAATCAATCATCCATGAATGCTTTGCTAATGTAAATTGTTGTTAAATTATCAATAAATCGCAGAGTTTTTTGACTAACTCTGTGATGTGAAATCAGCCCTTTTGCTCATGTATGCTCAGTTCTGCTTTCAGGTTTAAGCCAATCACCTTGAGCCATAAATTACCTGTGATTAAACACTTGATTAATTGAGCACGGAAGTACTGAGAAAGCAGTACTGGGAAGGAAACACTTAGCAAAGCTTCAGACAACAGATTTCCCACCTACACACACACGCAAGCGCACACACACGCTCCAACCCACAAAGTATTGTAGCATCAGCTTTGTACACAACACGCTGAGTTCACTTGTTCTAACAAACATTTCATCTTGGTAGAATTTTAAATGAAAACAGTTAAATAATCAGCTATCTTATGAATTCGACTAATTTATGAACATATTAATGATGTGCTGATAGTAAGAACAATTGTAACACAATATCTATTTAGGAGTTTGCATGTTCTCCCTGTGTTCGCGTGGGTTTCCTCCGGGTGCTCCGGTTTCCCCCACAAGTCCAAAGACATGCACTATAGGTGAATTGGGTAAGCTAAATTGGCCGTAGTGTATAAGTGTGTGTGTGTGAATGAGTGAGTGTGTATGGATGATTCCCAGTGATGGGTTACGGCTGGAAGGGCATTCGCTGCGTAAAACATATGCTAGATTAGTTGGCGGTTCATTCCGCTGTGGCGACCCCAGATTAATAAAGGGACTAAGCTGAAAAGAAAATGAATGAATGAATAACTATTTAAAATGTTAGAAAAAAAATGTACAATAAAATTTAAAAGAGGCAAATATTGGCGGTTTCATTGTTAATTAAAATGATTTATCACTTCTACAAATCAGATGATTAATCAACTATGCAGAACAATGTAATCTTTTTTTATTTTTGATCAATTTTATATTGGTTATACTGGGACTGACTCTGACAACCTGTATGAGACCACTATGCAAGAAAAGCTACCCAGCGGGCATCTTGATGTCAAAACAACATAAATACAAATCAATTTGATGTCAATAGATTACCCTGATGTCAAAACAACATCAAATGAACATCTAAAATTGGAATCAAAACAGGTCAAAAATCAATTACAGGACAGACCTTTTTTGTATCGACATTTTCGACATCATCATTATTTTGTTGGTCAAAAAGACACCTATGTGTAGATGTCAAATAGATGTAAAAAGTTTTGACATTGCATTTTTGATGTGTTTTTTGACGTCATTCTTGATGGCAAATTGATGTCGATTTGAAATCAAGGTGCCCTATTCTGTTGAAAAATGTTCACCTCCTTAAGTTAACTTTCTGTGGTACAGTATGTTTTATGCATACTAGTTTGTGCCACTAATGGACCACCAACTAAAACCTTTAATCTCGTTCAAGCTGTTGTTTTCAGCAGGGTATACAGCTGTGTGGCATTGAGTAAAAGAAACATCTGCAGTAAACAACAACCCAACAAGTACAGTCAAAAAAATAAAAGGCTCAACCAGAAATCAGCACAGAATCATGAGGAAATGCCTAGAAAGAGCGAACAGGATGCTTACAGTTATGCCACGTCCTGCAATTGTGTAAACTCACATACACACTGCATAACATTCAGTCATATGATATGAGCGCGCACATACACACTCAAAAACACACTGCATACAATGACAACTAACATGAGCAGATGCATATATGAATATTCCAGAGTTTCTTAAACAAATCTGGGATAGTCTTTCAGTCTGACACATCAGTATGGCGCACGTTCAAAATAATTGAGTCACTGGCTTCTCTCAATTCCCATAACTGGCTCACTGGACACGTGTTATACTTATAATGACTAAAACATATCTGACAGGCCCCGGTGAGTCAGAGCAGTACTGCGAAAACCTCATTTACGTGTTGAGGGTACATTTATCTAAATGATTTCATGGAGGCATCGGTGAGATTTTATAAGAAAAGTCAATGTGGCGAGTCGATGTTAAAATTGGGGCTGGTCAGTTAAGATGGAATCAGTGCTAGAGATTTCTGTGCACTCCTCTGAGAGAATTTATATTGTCAGTACAACTGCAGGAAAATTCTGTTTATATTCTTATATATCTCAATGGTAGGACCTCCTATAAGTATTATTTTAATTAATAAGAAAAATTATGCACATTAATAAGACTATACTTTCTGTTTTCTTACAGAAAACCCTAGCACCTCTAATATATCCTTCTGTCTTCTGAACAACAAAATCAATATCTCACAATTTTTTGTCTGAGAAAAGTTTTGCTTTCTTGGATTGTTTGTATTTTACAGTCACAACTACTGAAGTTTTAGCAACTATGAAAACATTTAAACCTGCTATTAAAGGGATAGTTCACCCAAAAACAAAAGTTCTGTCGCATCTTCACCCTTCACTTGTTTCAAAGTTTTTAGATTTTTATCTGCTGCACAAAAGAAAATTGTGTTTTCTTCAGAAAGCCTTTTTTTGTGTTCAACAGAGGAAAGAAACTCATAAAGATTTGAAGTGTTTTGGACCCTGAGTGCATCCAAACCTATTCTATGAAAAATTAAAGATTTAAGATTTTAAGATTTAAGAAGACGCAAAATTAAGAAGCTTTAAAGTGACCAAATGAGGCACTTGGAAATGTATTTTTGTTGGTCTGATCACAAGTGGACAATGCAGAATACAGGTTTAAACAGGATGTAAACTGTTTTGAGCCTCCAGAAATAGTTGAAACTCATTCAATCAGATGTAGCGTATTTGTAGCATAAAAGTTTGAGATCAAATGCTTTTACAAAAGACACATGCTCTCTGTCCATTGACTGAACGTGATTATTATGGGACATATTGTGAAAAAGCACTAAGTGCACTAAAACAAGGTATTCTTACTTTTCTGCACTGTACTAAAACGCATGGATTAGTTGTTATCCACATTTTAATTCAGTTGCTTATAACATTGGTTTGTTCATGAAATACTGAGCTCTCCCACAGAATTGATGTTGAGCATGATGATATAAGAAGGAAAGGTTTTCACAAATGCCAGAGACACATTTGAACGCATGTTAAAGGGAGCCTATGATGTCTATGTGAAGTCTCAGCTTAAAATATCCCACAAATAATGTTTTTCAACTCTTTGCCCCTTTTAGGCTTTGATCATAATTGTGCCGTTTTGGTGACTGTCGCTTTAAATTCAAATGAGATTGTGCTCTTTTCAAAAGAGGGTGGAGCTAAAAAGGCCTATGTGTCAGCATAGTGGCAGGTTAAAAAACAAGACTAATGTCATATGCTAATGAAGGAAAGATTGTCACTAATGGGCGGGACTTACTCCCTCTGATGACATGCACAAAGCGAGAATGTCAAAGTGTTTCTGCAGTCTGTTTTTATAAAGTGTGATTAAAAAAATTGAATTAATAAATGTTGACCATAAGAAGCTGCTTATATTCACGGACTGTTGCCACACAACTGTGTTTAAACCTCTTATAAAAGTGATTTTTGCATAATAGGTCCCATTTAATACCAGTAAATGCTATTGCATCCCTCTCTGCTGACCACTTCTGATCGATCACTGAAAATGCATGTTTATACCAGGTGCTAATGGTAATTATACCATTATGAAGACATCCACTTCTGAAAACCCTGAAGTCCATCAACTAAAACTGTAAATGTGATGAATGTCATGTGATAAACTACTTGATTAATGGAACAAGGAAATACAGAAAAAGCAAAACGTTGAAAGGAAACGCTTAGGGAAGTGTCAGACAAACATTGTCAAAAGCACATCCTTTTAGAAAATGCCAGTGTTAGTAATCTTGGATGTTCACACGCCTGAAGGATTGGCCTGAAATGCTGTACTAGCCACAGAAAACGAGGTCACCCCTGGGGCTGATCGGGTGTTGGATCACGAGCACCTGGTGACTTTGTGAGACTATCATTTCAGAAATGTTATTCAGATATTATTTAAAAACTCCACAATTATATGTTCAATTCATAAACTTTAGCATATGAAGTATCTTATTGCAGAGTAAGTGATGCTCTGACAATTCTGATATCAAATTATTCCTGTTTTACATTTATAGCAAACAGTGCCTGCAACAATGTTATCTACAAAAGACGTAATTCTCCCTTTACCTCCCTCTCTCTTTCACATATGACAGTCCATTAGGTCATCGCCTGCCCGCAGCCGCCGCTATTCATGTCTCGTCTGACAAATGAGCCGTAATTAGAGAACTTTTAGTTCATCCTGTCACAGGAGCAATTCCCAGAAATGCATGTTCTGAGGTTTGAGATGGAAGCTATACTGAAACATGTCAGGTTGAACGTCAGCTCATCATACTTAGGGGGTGCTTAGATACATGACAATTGTAAATCAAAAACGGGAAACTTTTTATGTTTTGCCTGTTCGTTTTACAAGAGTGTTCTGGGAACCTGAAAATGCAAACTTCTCAAAACAGACATTAATAAATAAAACAGACACAACATTTTACTTTTGTGCAATATGCCATTATGGTCTCCATATAAATGCAAAAATGGAGCGGTGTTACATGTTCAGTCTATAGGCATGCAAAAGTACTTGAGCAAAAATACCAAAACAACTAAAAACATAGAAAAAAATAGAATTAAAATAACAAAAGCTTGTCTGTATTGTATGTACAGGGTTTCTTTACAAAAATGACAGCACTAGACTAGCGCTCTGGCATGCATAATATAGCATTTAAGTCATTTGTCATATGTATGGAACTGTTACAAAAACTAAAATATTTAAAAGAATTTGTACACTGACATTGAGTAAACCCTCAGTGGGGTTTACTGTATCACAATTACTACTCAAAACTTACTACCCGCTTAATTTTCACACCTGGAAAATGGCAGTTGACAAATAATAAGAGTGAATTAGATTTAGATTGTAAAAATACCAGAATTGTAAGATGCATTTGACGGAGAGATGCAAGAGAAGACCGATAAGAATATTTTTTGCAACAATCTAAATGATCAGTGGTATACATGAATCTTATATTATACCTAGTTTTCCAGAATATATATTTTATCCAAATATACAGTGATGGAAAATGTTTCTCAGGATTTATGATTTATAGTTATGCATTTGTTTAAAGCATGATTTATTGTTTGATTCTGTAAACTGCTTATGACATCTTTCAAATGTAAAGTGCAAAATTGTATCATTTAAAGCTTTTTTTTGTAATAAAATGGCAACATAATACCAATGATTTCCTTCAAAAGAGTTTGGAAATCAATATTTGATGCATGGTAGAATGATTTTCAACCAAATCTATTTTTAAAAATTGTTATTTTAAAAAGACAAAAAGGAGGTCTCTAAATGATCATATTTTTATTTTGAAATTTGAAAGAAATATTATCACATTAAAACATATCACATATAAGCTGTTTCTTTAAGTGATCAGTCCACTAATAGTGATAGTGAGCTTTGATATTACAAACTATCATAATTGCAAAATGATAACAATTGTTTCTCCCCATTACCTTTTCAGGTAATTTAGGCTATAAAAATGCATAAGAGCATATAAGGCTTTTTTTTTGTTGCCATTTTAGCTTTTTGGAGTTCACAAAAACTGCTGGAAAAAAACTAAAATTATCTGTCACCACACTGGGATAAAAAAAAAGTCATGTTAAAAAAAATGTTTTACATAATAACAAAATAATTTACTCACAGTCTGAAACGTCATATCAACCACCCAAATACTGCATGTCAGCCGAGAGCATCTCTTCCCCATGCAGTACATACAGTTGTCTATCTATCTATCAGCTCCTATAACTAGACAACAAAGTAACCTGATCCAACACTTTGACACTTATCACAGCTGCTCAATCAATCTCTCCATGACCCTGCTCATAAACACAACACACAAGTGTGACAACAACAAAAAATAAATTAAACGAACGCGCCAAATCAAATCAGTGCAACGCAAACCAAACCGCTGACATTACCTGGTGAGAATCCCAGGTTATTCTGCATGATCGGACCTTAATTTTGCTGCATTGTCCTTCAGCTGTGAATTCCTGCACAGTCTCGACGTGATTCCACTCCATTATTTCTCTAAGAGTCAGGTGCGCGTTTCTTCATTTACGAGCAAAGCATCGGCGGCGGACGGATGCAGTGCAGCTGTAGTGTGTATCTGCGGTGCTGTGGTGGTTATGAGACCCCCAGAGTCACAGTCCCAATCCGCAATCCCCTCTCTAAAAAGCAGGAGTGAAGTCATCCAGCACATTAGCGATGAGTCAGGCTGTCATCCTCACTACCGCGCCACTGACTTTGCGCGTTTCTGCTTACTATACATAGTTACAGTCTCGTGACTCTGATGAGTAATTAGGCTACACACACACAAACACACACACACACTACGTTAAACACTGATATGTTGGAAAGAGAAAACGTGACCTTTGTCAAATGTTAATGTGGATCTGTGATGATGGAGACTGCGTAAGTTTTCTCTCTCTCTCTCGCTCTCTCTCTCTCTCTCTCAGGCTCAAATTTGACGTGCAAGCACTTCTTTGGCTGTTAATGTGTGTGCGTGTTTCTCTCGCCCCGGAGTAGACTGCAGTAGTGATGTCCGATTCTTGAACGAGTCGTTCTGTTGAGTCGGCTCTTTTTAATGAATCTATCGGATGACTATTTCAAAGCGTTCTCCTACGATTCACTCGCAGCTGCAACACTATACACAGACCATTAAATAAATCAGTGTAACACACCCTCAGAAAACCGCCTTGATTAACAGAATTCAAGAATAAAAAAAAAATCACAGAACATTAATAGCTATAGGTTACACTATATAACGCTAAAACACTACACGGTAACTTTCACAACATTTCTTCAGGTTGTCCCAACACATCTATCATGTTAACGTAATTGTTTAACAAATTTAAGTGGAATGAGTATAAATACAATGAAGCTGTCCCAAAAAAACCTCAAGAATTGTGTTGTTTTAGCTCATTTCAAACGCGTAGTTTAAACAAGCCGCAATCTCAATCAACACATTTTCTTCTGAGACAAAAAGATTTACTTCATAATTGTCATTTAAAGGGCACCTATGATTAAAATCATCTTTTGTACGCTGTTTGGACAGAACTGTGTGTGGGTATAGTGTGTCCACAATCATATTGGGGTGATTTTAAGACAATAAGTCTCTTTTTTTATTTTCCTGATGTTAAAATAGGATCCAAATCTCTCCCATTTTGAGGCCTACCGCAATGTGACGTAGGAGTGTGGTTTCCCCGCCCACCGAATTGATTGACAGCCGCATAATAACATGTCTCCGTAGTAACAAGTATAATCATATCAACAAGACAGGACGTGCACAAAGCAACCGGGATTAAAATATCTGTTCAGTTCACAGTGATCATCAATCAGTATCAAATGTGATCAAGAATGAGTTTTACAAGTTTAAAACGTTTTTAAAACAGTCCATGTGTGTGTAATAAAGTGAAGATGGTAAAATCGCTACCAATCAATTCCGTTTTGTTGACATTAAATAAGGTTTATTTTGTATTTTAACATATCCATACAGCAGTGGATATTAACGTGTATCCTGTCACTTTTTCCATGCAAAAACGCGTGTGCTGTGTGTGTGCGAGAACTTTGTAACGACATTGTGTGTGACTCATCGTTGCAGAAAGGCTTGAATTAACTCCACAACAAATACATCAAGGAAAGTTCTTACTGTAGTATTTCTCACAAATGTTACATGCGATCTGCTGCCTTCATGTCTGTCACTGTGCTGTTTATCTGACGCAGCCGAGGCACACTCTGACAGGCACGTGGGAATGGTAGGCAGGGAGAACAAGCTCATTTGCATTAAAGGCACAGGCAACAAAAACAGCTACAATGTGTTTAGAGCAGAAAATTCCATTCTGGAGACACAAAAGACTTGTCTTAAATCTTGAAAAAGGGATAAAAAATGCCCTTTAAACTAAAAATAAAATTATAATTTTTTCATTATAGGCTACACTAACACAGAAATCTATTGAAAAACAGATAGGCTACTGTTCTGACAAAAATCTGCTTCATGTTTTTTTTTTTCAGTGTTAAATGCATCATATTTTGGCACCTGTATTTTAATGCAACTTGTATTATTTTTTATGGTTATATTAAATAGTTACTTTCCTTTGATTATTTGCATAAACAGTTGCGTATAACAAGAAATCCCTTTAAACTGAAATTGAAACAATTCATTTAAAAGACTGAATTATTTAGTCTAGCAGTTGTCAAATACAATCAACTGAACCGAGAATCGTGCCTTTTCTGACACGTTCGTTCACAGTGACCACAAACTAAGTGTAACTGAGTCGGGGTACAATGGAGTTGAGGATCCAAATGCAGTTTATTAAGAGAATCGTCAAGCAGGTAAAGGTCAAAACAGGGACAGACAGGAGCATGCAGATAATCCAAAAGTGTGGCCAGAGTACAGGCGAATGGTTGGGACAGGCAGCAAAATGACGTAACAGTAAAAAAAAAACAAAGGTCAAAACACGACAAGGCAAGACAGGGAAAACGCTTTGTTATGCTCACTTACAGTTTATAAGACTAAGCAGAGTGTGTGTGTGTGTGAATGAGGTGTCTTTATAGTCCTAGTAATCAGTCCATCAAGAGCTTCCAGCTGTGTGTGTGTAATCAGGGGGAATCAGGAACTGGTGTGTCTGAGGTGCATGATAGGAGTTGTAGTTTATTAAAGTGTCATATGTGTAGTTCTCCAACGATCTGCTAGATCACAGGCTAGATCGCTGGTGATCGTGACACTAAGTTTGCTTAAATGGGCAAAAAGAATAATAAAACCTTTCTGCTTTCTTTCAGCAAATCGCCTTGAATGAGCTAAAATTATTCAAATTAATCTCGTAATTTATGCTTTTAGATAGGAAGCGTTTTTAATTTAATTTAAAGAAAATGTACAACACCCACAGTTGAAGTCACAATGATTAGCCCCTCTGTGAATTTCTTTTTCTTATTCATATATTTCCCCAATGATGTTTAACAGAGCAAGGACATTTTCACAGTATTTCCTATAATATTTTTTCTTTTGGAGAAAGTCTTACTTGTTTTATTTTGGCTAGAATAAAAGCAGTTTAAAATTTTTTTAAAAACATTTTAAGGTCAACATTATTATCCCTCTTAAGCAATACATATATTTTTTGATTGTCTACAGAACAAACCACTGTTTTACAATGACTTGCCTAATTAACCTAGTTAAGTCCTTAAATTACACTTTAAGCTGAATACTAGTATCTTGAAAAATATCTAGTAAAATATTATGTACTGTCATCAAGGCAAAGATAAAAGAAATCAGTTATTAGAAATTTAGTATTAAAACTATTCTGTTTAGAAATGTGTAAAAAAGTCTTCTCTCCGTTAAACAGAAATTGGGGGAAAAACAAATACAGGGGGGCTAATAATTGAGGAGGGCTTCAACTGTATTTGAATCAGTTCAAATAATTCGAGTCCAAAAAAAAGGACTCGTTCGTGACACCCCGAGCCCCCTCCCTTTCCTTCCTCTCCTCTCCCGGGGGCTCCACTGTCAGAGCCCCGCGCTGCGCCACCGCTGTCCCGCACACACTCACTCACTCCCAGATGCGTGACCGGCTCCACAGCATCTGCCTTCAGTGTTTGCAGCTCTGCGACACAACTTTACAGCATGAGTATGCTTTACAGTGCGCTATATGCATTACAGAAGCTGACGAGACTGACTGATGTTTAACAAGTAAACACGTACCAGTGTAGGATTTCTGAAGCTGATAAGAATCTTTTGTCTTGTATCTTGTATCACCTGCTATTAATTGACCATTGTTTTGATACCTTTATATTGCATGTGTATGTACATGCATTTATTTATTTATATACTTGTAATTGTAATTATTATTATTTTTATTATTATTATTTTAATAATAATTTTGTAAGTTTTGTTTTGTTTTTCGTTAATACATGTTAAAAGTTTCTAAAAAAATGAATAAAGACAGTGTTTAAAAAAACAAAATCAAACTGGTGACGTTACAACTTGTGAAGAGATTGTGACTCATTATTTTATTTAATAGCATTGCACATGTCTTAAGTATATTACAGATGTGCATATTTTAAATTAAAACACTCAATAAAGCCAACACGAGGGGGTTTAGATGCACAATTCTGCACAAAATGCATGTCTTTCTGTGAGATGCGGGCTATAGCCTATTAGTATTCCAACAGCGATGAGCAATTTAACAAGATGCTTTTTGTGCCAGTTGGATGAGGTATCTCGGACAGAAATGGGCACAGTCAATAAGTGGCATAATAATGCTGATCCAGGCATTTAGCTCTCTCCGCATTTTAATAGCTCCTAGTACTGATTCATTTAACTGACCGCGGTCACTCATGACTGACCTTCATGTGTCCATACGCTAAAGGAAAAAAACACTGCTAGTGCCACAGGCCAAAATCTGTGCTCTCCACTTCAGCGTAATGTGCAGACAGCAGTGTTCTTTTGAGGGATGATTCTGTTCTGCAAAAATAGGAGACTCTAGGAGAACAACGCAGGACAAATAAAGAGCAATCCATAAACTGGAGATGCATAATCACATGTTGTTCCGAACAAACCATCTAAACCCTGGATTCAGCAGTGGGACTGTTCCTAGTCTTTGAATTGCTCTAGTTTCTTTTTTTATTCTTTAAGTAGCCAGTAAATCAGCGGTTATAAACTGGATCTTTAGAAAAATTGTGTTGCAGTTCTGTTCTAATAGAATTCAGGGTTATTATTGATAACTTAAACTAAAAAAGAAACATTTTCATACTAAAAACGTTCATTCATTCATTTTTCCTTTGGCTTAATCCCTTTATTTATCAGGGGTCGCCACAGCGGAATAAACCGCCAACTTATCCAGCATATGTTTTACACAGCGGATGCCCTTCCAGCTGCAACTCTGTACTGGTAAACATCCATACATCCTCATTCACGCACATACACTACGGCCAATTTAGTTTATTCAATTCACCTATACCGCATGTCTTTGGACTGAGGGGGAAACCAGGGCACCCGGAGGAAACCCACACGAACACGGGGAGAACATGCAAACTCCACACAGAAATACTAACTGACCCAGCTGGGACTCGAACCAGCGACCTTCTTGCTGGGAGGCGACAGTGTGCCACCGTGCCGCCCCACTAAAAATGTTAATTTAAAACTTTTAAGTACTAAAAAACAAAACTTATACACTAGCATAATGGAAAGCAGTAAATCTAGATTTTAATGTATAAAGCTAATAACTTAAAGGGATAGTTCACCCGAGAATGAAAATTAGGTTTTGAACAAGTGAAAGGGTGAGACAGGATGTAAAATAGGACTCTATTGTCCCTAGAGTGTCTATGTGAATTTTTAGCTCAAAATACAGCACAAATAATGTTTTGCAACTTTTTGAAACTGCCCCTTTTAGGCTTTCATCCTAATTGTGTCATTTTGGTGACTGTCACTTTCAATTTAAATGAGACTGAACGAAGCTACAAATGCCTATGGCTGTGTCCGAAATCGCCTACTACTCAGTAGGTACTGCATTTTAATTTACTACTCGACCGTTGGAAAAGTACAGTTCTATACAGTATGAATGTGAGTTGTATGAATGGAACTCGGACGTACTACATCCGCATTTTGTTATGATCATGTGACCTACCGGTGTCAGTTGCATTGCTTCACTCCCATTTATGAATTCCCTCACGATGCATTATGGGATAGTGTAGCATGCATCAGATGCGCACTTCAGAATATCACCGGAAGTAGTAGGTCATCCGGGTACTACTCACATACTGTTTTTAGCGTACTATATAGTATGGAAGTATGAGATTTCGGACGCAGTCTATGTGTCAGCATAGTGGCAGATTCAAAAACAAGACTAGCATCCTATGCTAATGAGGTAGAGATCATCAATAATTTGCTTTCCCCCTCTGATGACATGTACAAAGAGAGAATGTCAATCAAAGTGTTTCTGCAGCCCGTTTTTATGAAGTGTGATCATAAAAAAATGTAATTAATATTTTTTTTACCATCAGAAGCTGGTTATATTCACAACACTGTGTTTAAATATATTGCATAATACGTCCCCTTTAATTGTTTGATTTGAAGTACATTTTTTATTTCAGGGTCCTAAAGGAAAAACAGTTAACAACAGTGTTATTTTAGCATCATTCTGTAAATACTGTAGTTTTTTTAATAATTAGAAGAGTTTACAGTGCTGTCTTAGAACACACTGTCACATTAATTCACAGATTTAATTTTTTTTCTTCAGCATTTAAACAGGAACGTTTCTCTTTTATGACTATGCACATTGCCTTGAGGGAAAACAAGCGCAGATCTTCTGCAACTTTCAAGGGCTGAGCATTCATCTCTGCGGATGGAGCATTTGCATTCTCGCAGAACTCCTAATCGCATTTTACGGTGAATTTTGATTATCTAATAAAGTTTTATCTGCTGGATGCAGGAGGCACAGTGCGACCGAAATGGTAACTCTGTAAGCATCATCACAGAATGTTACAGGAGCATCTAGAGGCAGAAAAAGAGAGAGAGAGAGAGAAGGTCAATGATAGTGATATCAGAGTAATGCAAGGGCAGTGAGCTCAGAGACAAAGCTGACAGGCCTGAAAATCCAACAGTGTGCCTGATGAAAGATCTCTTTATTTTCGTGCAAAGCCAAACATGAAAGTCTTGTCCAGACTGCGGCTTATTCTGGCCAAGAGTCACCCACGCTGTGGTGATGCATAAAGCCAGTGCTTGCCTTTTTTAATTAAACATATAATGGTATAATTAAAAACTGTAAAGGAAAAACTGAAAACGTTGAAAACCGTAGCAGACACTACCAAATGTGTTTATGGTGTGGTTACACTACAGCAATGTGCTAAAAACAGAAACCTTTTTTATTTGTGTATTTGAGAAGTATAGATGATGACATTGTCCAAACAATTTGAACCAGATCTGTGAATTGACTAAAAGTGCTCTATTTTGGCCAATAGTTCACATTTGGCCGCTTGTTCAAACTACTTAATTGAAATGAGCTGAATCAACACAATTTTTGAGGGCTTTTGGAGACAACTTAATTATTTTATGTTCAATCCACTTAAATTTGTAAAGACAATTAAGTTAACTTAATTGATTTGTGTTGGGACAACATTAAGGAATTGTGTGGAACACAGCATTTTTGTACAGTGTTGTGGTCTTTAGTTAGTTATTGTTTCAAAAATCTAAAATAGTTTTAAAATGAAACTCTTTTTTTAGTTTAAAATAGTAGTTTGTTGTTGTTTTAATACTCACTAATTATTTTATACTGCAAGAATGCATTACATAGATGAAAAGTGAGCATGTTTGTTACAAAAATAATTCATTTTTAACTCAATTATTAAGATTAATTAAAAAAATGAATAAGATTGACACCAAAACAACACGATACAAATTCAATTATTCTTTAAGCTTTTCAGGTATTAAGGTACAGATAATGAATAATTAAATGAACAGCAAAAAACAAAGGCTTGTCTAGGATAGGCTAGAAAATATTCGGCCCGCAGAAAATTTGTGAATTTTTCTTATTGTTGGTAAATTAGAAAATGGTCACTTCAAGAAGCCATTTACACAACAACATTTTTAGCCAAGAATCTGAAACTTTTTAGTGTATTTCGCTGGTTCATGTACACAACAATTTACACAACACAACAACAATTTTGTGACTGAAAATGCATAAATCTTGTTTTGTTCATGTAAACATCTGAAAATGAGAGTGTTTGAAAATGATGGCCTCATGCTCGTGCATTGGTAGGTGTTTAGTGGAGTGTATTTAAGACAAGCACAAGCAAACACACAACAATAGCAGAGTACATGGTAGTGTTACAGCTCAAGTGTTTGCTAAATCAGCAAAAGGTGGATTAAGCAAGTGGCAAATTCTACATACAGTCGTTGCCAAAAATTGAGAATTACATAAATATTGGAAATTGAAAAAAAGTTGCTGCTTAAGTTTTTATAATAGCAATTTTCCATATACTCTAGAAGTATCATAGTCCTTCTTTGCCATGAAAATGAACTTAATCCTGAAAAAAACTTTCCACTGCATTTCATTGCTGTCATTAAAGGAGCTGCTGAGATCATTTCAGTAATAGTGAGAATGTTGACGAGCACAAGACTGGAGATCATTATGTCAGGCTGATTGGATTAGAATGGCAGACGTGACATGTTAAAACGAGGGTGATGCTTAAAATCATTGTTCTTCCATTGTTAACCATGATGACCTGCAAAGAAGCGCGTGCAGCCATCATTGCGCTGCATAAAAATGGCTTCACAGGCAAGGATATTGTGGCTACTAAGATTGCACCTAAATCAACAATTTATAGGATCATCAAGAACGTCAAGGAAAGAGGTTAAATTCTTGTTAAGAAGGCTTCAGGGCATCCAAGAAAGTCCAGCAAGAGCCAGGATCGTCTCCTAAAGAGGCTTCAGCTGTGGGATCAGAGTGCCACCACTGCAGAGCTTGCTCAGGAATGGCAGCAGGCAGGTGTGAACGCATCTGCACGCACAGTGAGGCGAAGACTTTTGGAAGATAGCCTGGTGTCAAGAAGGGCAGCAAAGAAACCACTTCTCTCCAAAAAACACATCAGGGACAGATTGATCTTCTGCAAAAAGTATGGGAAATGGACTGCTGAGAACTGGAGCAAAGTCATATTCTCCAATGAAGCCCCTTTCCGATTGTTTGAGGCATCTGGAAAAAGGCTTGTCCAGTGTAGAAAAGGTGAGGTGTTATTTACATGACAAAGTTTTCAGCTTGAAACAGTAAACTATACATTTCTCATGTTCGTTTAAACGGACACTTAATTTTTGGGACTGAAAACACATACATTTAAAGTTAAGTTTTGTGTTATTGTGTCTGTGTAAATGCCTGTAAACGAACGCATTTGAAAACCAAACATTTTCACAATGACGTTTGTTTCAAGAGTGGCATGCGGTCCCGGGAGAGAACTCTGAGCTTGGAGATAATTGAGGCCAAAGCTCCCACCTGGCATTTAAGCATAAAGGGGGTCCGAGATCAGGTAGGTCACGAAAGCTTACCCTGGTAAAGGGGGAAAAGGAGGAGATGGGGTGGATTCTCCTAAAACGAAGATAAGGCAAGAAGGGGGAAATCGGTCTATTTATTTTAGGCTTGGATCAACCTGATTGGTTTATCGCTAGACCAGCCGCAGTCAATCATATAAAGTGCTCCTCTCGAAATTAGTTTATAAAACTTTACTTAGACATGAAAATATTTTGAAATGCATGGTACACTACAAAAAATATATTTTTGCTGCTTGTTCAAACTACTTATTGAAAATGAGCTGAAACAACACGATTCTTTAAGTTTTTGGGGGGACAACTTAATTGTTTTATGCTTGATCAACTTAAATTAATTGATTTGTGTTGAGACAACATGAATAAACTGTAAGGAATGCTACATTTTTTTACAGTGTAAAAACTTTTCTGTTTTTGAAACGAAACAATCTGTTGTCAATCTGTGTTTATTCTGTGCACACAGAAAACAGTCTATGAGTATTGAATTGAGTTCTTTAGTGTCTTCCTGCACTTGAATGGTCTAATAGTTTGTGAGTATTCTATTTTATAAGGCTTACACACATAATAAACTTTGACCATACGTCTTTTAAACCAGCGCCCAGGCCACTCCTTAATGTCAAGCCCTGAATTTGTAATATAATTTCTCAATATTATGCAATTATTGCATCTTCACTCAAATGAATGCAGCACATGGTGAGCATCTTTTGAACAGTGCTATAAAACCATCCTTCATCTATCTGATCTCTCTGAAAACAGATGTGAGCAAACAACACTAAATATATGGTTTACACAGTGTTGACACGTGCAAAATGTCATAAACATCCCAAATAAAGCCTGATGCATTCTGACCCTGAAAGAAACAATATACAAAGATAAAGCACAACTGCCGATTCTCAGCTGCTAGGCTGTATTATCAAGGGAGAGCGGGATTTTTGGTGTGCCGAACATAGCTATCTAATATATTTTGCCTTCCAGCCCTTTGACCTGGTTTAAAGTGGAGCGGACTTGCAGACTTGCATATTACGCTGACAGTTTTAGAGTAACCGTATACAATCAGGCCAGCGCAGGGCTTCACGAGTCCTAAAGTTTATTAGCCGGATGTAATTAAAATATCATCACATGATCCCGCCTGAAAGAGAAGCTCTCCACCGTCTGGATTATCTCTAATAACAGCTGCGTTATGGGACGCGCATCAAAAAGGCATCGAGATACCGGAGCAATAGCGTCGCAAGATTATAACAACTGGTGATGCTGGGAAGGTCCCGATGACCACCTGTTCCATCGCTGTGCTGCTTTTTATGGGTTTTATGATTATAGCAGTGTGGAATTTAAATCTGGAGTATTACACGCAGACATCAATTTCCCTTTTCTTAAAATACTCACTGAGGAATGTAGATATGAGTTTTTGAGCTCAGAAAAAAAGTTTTGTCTGAACCTCAAACAGTGCAAGCAATGCTAGATGAGTTCCATTTCCAGGAAAAGCAAGAACTTAACAAAATATCTAACTTTGATAAAAAAAAGCATCCGCCAAATGCATAAATGTAAAACATATGCCATTATAATTCAAATTCATCTTTATTTCTAGAGTGCATTGTTTAGATTGTGTTAGATATATGAATTAACATAGATATATACAGCTTAAAATAGATACATGTGAATTAAATATATGCCATTATTACATAAATATTACATAAGTGTAAGTAAATAAGTATAAATGTAAAATCTGATTGAGTTATAATTTTTTTAAATTAAAGTAGCAAAACAAAACTAGTTAAATTACATTTAAAAGCATAACAAAATTGCCTTTATTACAATTACTCATTTAAATTTAAAATTAAAATAGAAAATATTCATACAAATGAAAGTATATATAGTTTTTAGGTACTAAAATTGTCTAAAAATATCAAACATAAAATAAAAGCTAAAATGGAATATACTTTAACATCACTGAAATGATTGAAACTTTCAGAGTATTATGATTATAGCTGAATGTGAATCTGGATAATCACAGTTTCTTTTTTTCCTTAAAATACTGACAGAGGAATGTACGTAGATGTGTGTTTTTGAGCTCAGAAAAAGAAAACACAGGCTCTTTTTAAAAGCATGATCGGTTTCATATGAAGTAATATAAAAAGGCAGTGCTATGTGACTTTTTTTCTTTTTTGGCAACAGAGAAATCTATGTATTTCTCCAACGTCTGTATTTCTAAACGTCCTGTGTCTGCCACATGAACCAGTCCACTGCTGATGACTTTGGCGGAGAACTGGAGCTTATCAGCACGTTGCACACAAGCATCCTGCTGCGAAGCTTTCAACTTTTAACTTCCAACTGGAGTCTCTCATGTGGACCAGAATTATGTGGCGGCTGCAGTCAGAACGGACTCTTAAAAGTAGCAGTTCAGTGTTAAAAATATTATTTCTGCCATTATTTGCCTAACTGTTCACTATTTCACAAGCTTTCTGAAGCAGTGCTGTTATTATTAACTAATAGTATTAAGAATGAGTTACTACATTCATTCATTCATATTCCTTTGGCTCAGTGCCTTATTTATCAGGGGTCACTAAAGCGGAATGAACTCACTATTTCGTCATATGTTTTATGCAGCGGATGCCCTTCCAGCCGCAACACAGTACTGGGAGAGTTACAATAGAATATAATAGATTAACATTTAACTTAAAAAACTTTAAATAAATATAGAAACGGGCGTCACGGTGGCGCAGTGGATAGTACAATCGCCTTACAGCAAGAAGGTCGCTGGTTTGAACCTCGGCTGGGTCAGTTGGCATTTCTGTGTGGAGTTTGCATGTTCTCCCCATGTTCGTGTGGGTTTCCTCTGGGTGCTCGCACAAGTCCCACAAGTCCAAAGATTTCACTATAGGTGAATTGGGTAAGCTAAATTGTCTGTTGTGTATGTGTGTGAATGAGTGTGTATGGATGTTTCCCAGTGATGGGTTGCAGCTGGAAGGGCATCCGCTGCTTAAAACATATGCTGGATAAGTTGGCGGTTCATACCGCTGTGGCGACCCCAGATTGATAAAGGGACTAAGCCGAAAAGAAAATGAATGAATAAATATAGAAACAAAGTGAATTAAAATAATAAAGTAGCTTAATAATTGAAAATTATTCAAACAAATATAAATAAAATGACAAAAGACAATCAAATTGTTTAAATTACATTAATTACAATTAAATGTTCATATGAATTAAACTAACGGAATCTGAAATATTATTTTAAAAGTATTTATACCTTTTATTAAGTCTGTCTGAATAAAACTGTATTCTAAATACATAAATGTCCTATTTACATGCAATTAAAAAATAGATTCTAGTAAGATTAAAACAATACTTCTTGCTATTTCAACGTTTGTGAATAAGATGCTACCATTTTTCTGGTCAACTACTATGTTTCTTTAAACACTAGAGATTAGAAATGTGTCTGAGCACACATTTAATGAACAATATTAGGCTACATTACAGAGAGTACAAGTAAAAAAAGACAACATTTTCTTTCATTTTCAATTTTTCAAGTTTAATTTTATGTTAAATCCCATGTATTCTATGTATTAAAGCTGTGGTCCCCAACCTTTTTATCACCGCAGACCAACGCTTGAAAATTTTACCGGGGAAGGGGCGTGGAGGGAGTGTTGGTTCTACATAGATTGCTAGGCGACCATCAACCGTTTTCTCAGAGGATGACAAGCTGGCAAAACATTTCTGTAACAAGTTTTATTTATGGAGGAAATGAAAAAGCACTGCGGTGTTTGAGTGTTCTATGTTTGTCTGAAGTAATTAGTCTACCAAAATGTATGTTCCAAACAAAGTATGAAGCTGCTCGGTCGCTCACGGCATTCTGAAAGATGTTTTCAACTGGGTGCACCTGGAAGGCACGAGCGTGTCTCCCATTATGTGCGCACAAGCCGTGCGCCTCCATTGAAAATAACAAACTTGTGCGTGGAAAAGACGCGATATGTAAATGCTCGAAAGCTGCTGTCATTTGTGATCTCCAGCAGTTGATCTTCTTCTTGCACAGACATGCTGGATTCACCTGATTTATTGAAAAATGGGTTGCGAATCCATTCCTTGGCAGTTTGTGGGTCTTTCGCTGGGCTTTTTTCTCTTCGCAAAGAAACTTTCCAAAGACGTCTGTTTTTGCTAGCTTGTGGATTCAATTTTGGCGAGATGTAGCGAGAATAGTAGTTTTTCAAAATAAAAGATTTTTTAGAATAAAAGATCATTCAGACTGTAAATAATAAATAAAACAGAGATAATTAATGATGTTCTGTGTGGCCCGGGGGTTGGGGACCACTTTATTAAAACCCTGAAAGACAAACCCATTTTACTCTAATTTTACAAAGTCAATCTGTCCCAGGATATTCAATAATCTTATATCACCCATTGTTACTTAATGCTACTTAATCTTTATATTCTCAAGTGTACTATACACGTTTACGTTTCCATAGTAGTTCATGCACATTTTTTCTTATCTGATAAAAAGTTGATCCTACTCAGTTGTGCGCATACACTTCAAAGAACTCTCGTTCAAATAACTTATTTAAAATGAGTTGAAACAACACAGTTCTTGAGTTTTTTAGGGTCAACTTAATTTAATTTATTTTTTAAATTGTAAAAACCATTAAGTTAACTTAATTGATTTGAGTTGCGACAAGATGAAGAGATTGTGTGGAACCCAGCCTTTTTTTAAGTGTTTTTATGTGTTTAAAGTGTTTTTATCCATTTTAAATGGTATAATAAAAGTGATAAACAATAAATATTATTGTTTATCACTTTTATACACTTTTGAATACTTTAATATACCATTTAAAAATAAATATTATTGTTTATCACTTTTA
>CAIGQW010056782.1:2304693-2320863 GCA_903798125.1 Danio choprae | reverse complement strand
AAAATAAAATACATTTCTTAATTTGTTTCATATCTCATTTTATAATAATATTTATTGTTTACCACTTTTAAATGGTATATTAAAGAATTTGAAAGTGATAAACAATAAATAGTATTGTTTATCACTTTTAAATGGTTTAATAAAAGTGATAAACAATAATATTTATTGTTTATCAGTTTTAAATAATTAGATATACCTTTTTTAATTGATCGCCGGTTATTTTAATGCACATGCACATACAAATACAGTCTCAGCTATACAGTAAGAAATTATGGGAAATATACAAACAAGTAAACAAAAGAAAACAGTCAGGCTAGTGGCTAAATATGCACCATAGAATAGAAAATCAGGAGACATTATTAATGTAGCGGCAAAAAGGTGTCCATAACTGCCAAAAATCATCAGACTTTTGATGAATATCATAGGTGCGTTTCTCAAGTGGAAATAGCGTACATACTTGAGACAACCACATTTTAAAGGAGGGTACCTGAGGAGATGACCACAATAAAAGTATACATTTTTGCCTGATAAACCAAAATTAGAAACAAGTGTTTAGTGTGGGAGTCCCACATTCTCTACTCCACCATATAACAAATAATATTCCAGAGAACAACTAAATTTGATCTTAAAGAGCCTGTAGAAAATGGTGTACTTTCTTCCAAAAAGAGATGATTTTGTCACAATACCAGAAACAGTGAAGGAATGTTCCTTTGCATTTTTTTTAGTTAGAACAAAGATCAGAGGAGTTTCTGTAAATTATTTAAGACGTAAAGGTGTAAGATAAACTCTGTTAAAGAATTTATAATTGAGTTCATGAATACCCAATGAAATACATTTAGAGAACAAATTGTTACATATTTCAGTAATATACCTTTAAAAAGTGATAATTATTTTTATTCAAAAGATATTCTAAATCATCTGAATGTAAATATTAGCATTCAAATTTTACAGCTTTTTTACAGTGTAGATCACAGGTGTCAATTCCAGTTCCTGGAGAGCCGCAGCTCTGCACAGTTTAGTTCCAGCCCTATTTAAACACACCTGATCAAACTAATTGAGTCCTTCAGGCTTGTTTGAAACCTACAGGTGAGGGGGTTTATCAGGGTTGGAACTAAACTGTGCAAAGCTGCGGCCCTCCAGGAACTGGAATTGACACCGGTGGTGTAGATTATTAGAATTTATTTCTTTTTTTTTTTCATATTTATATTACATAAGCCTCACGGTGGCGCAGTGGATAGCACGTTCGCCTCACAGCAAGAAGGTCGCTGGTTCGAGCCTCGGCTGGGTCAGTTGTCGTTTCTGTGTGGAGTTTGCATGTTCTCCCCGTGTTGGCGTGGGTTTCCTCCGGGTGCTCCCGTTTCCCCCACAAGTCCAAAGACATGCGGTATAGGTGAATTGGGTAAGGTAAATTGTCCGTAGTGAATGAGTGTGTGTGGGTGTTTCCCAGTGATGGGTTGCGGCTGGAAGGGCATCCGCTGCGTAAAACATATGCTGGATAAGTTGGCGGTTCATTTCGCTGTGGCGACCCCAGATTAATAAAGGGACTAAGCCGAAATGAAAATGAATGAATGAATATTACATAATTTCATATTGAATTGGCATATAAAATAAAAGACATTTTAATTTTTTTTGACGATATTAAGTGTACTTGAGCCCTGAAAAGGCACAATATAAATTATTATTATTATTATTATTATTATTATTATTTATTAAGAATGAGATATCAAATATCTGAATGTAAATATTACTATTAATATCAGCTTTACTGTATTGATATTCATTAATTTTCCTTCGGCTTAGTCCCTTTATTCATCAGGGGTCGCCACAGCGGAATGAACCGCCAACTTATCCAGCATATGTTTTACACAGCGAATGCCCTTCCAGCTGCAATCCATGACTGGGAAACATCCATACATTCACACACATAAACTATGGCCAATTTAGTTAATTGAATTCACCTACACCGCATGTCTTTGGACTGTGAAGGAAACTGGAGTACACAAAGGAAACCCACGCCAACACGGGGGCAGTGCTAACCACTGAGCCACCGTGCCGGCTGTATTAATATTAATAAAATATATTTATTTTTTCTATTAATATTTTATTATATAATATGATTTATTATATTATCATATTGAGAGGGTAAACAAAGAGGATATAGTCCATAAAACAGTTTTAAGTTTGTTTCATTCATTTATTCATTTTCTTTTTGGCTTATTCCCTTTATTAATCTGGAGTCGCCACAGCGGAATGAACCGCCAACCTATCCAGCATATGTTTTTACGCAGCGGATGCCCTTCCAGCTGCAACCCATCTCTGGGAAACATCCATACACACCCATTCACACTCATACACTATGGACAATTTAGTCTACCCAATTCACCTGTACCGCATGTCTTTGGACTTGTGGGGGAAACCGGAGGAAACCCACGCCAACACAGGGAGAACATGCAAACTCCACACAGAAACGCCAACTGGCCCAGCCGAGGCTCGAACCAGCGACCTTCTTGCTGTGAGGTGAACGTGCTACCCACTGCGCCACTGTGAGGCCCTAAGTTTGTTTCTCATTTTGTTAATGCCTAACGCATGGCTTGTATTAGAAAAAAAAGTTATTTTTTGTGTTATTTACACTGTAACAAAAGGATATTTTGGGATTATAAACAATAATATTTATAATTGCAACAATATTTATAATTATAAATATTATATAATTCATAATTCCAGTACTGAAATGTTTATACTGTTACGTGTTATTTGTAATTATCTGGAAAATACTACTAATTTCTGTGAGAAGCTTTTCCTTTTTTAGCGCAAATATTTTTGGACTGTATCTCCGCAATCCACAACAATCTCTGCAATCCTTCTAGCAGGATTAATTACCTCCAAAGAGCTTTAAGTTATTTGCTGAAAATTCCTGTAATTTGTCTTATCACAGAACAGCTAAAATCACAAAGTTCAGAATCGTGCAGCCCTAATTCTAATGTATGAGCAATGTAAATGATCTCATATTATCTTATATTAAAATCCAGAGTCTGTATTTGTCTGCAGGTTGTCTCCAGTCTGATGGAGCAGTGGTTTGGTTCAGGTTCAGATACGAGCACAGGAAGGCGGGAGACCAATTACACACAAAGAGGATTAGTTACATAACCGCAGAAAACTGCAGAGGCAAAACTCTGCAAAGCCCAAAGCAGACAGCACTCGAAAGAACTTTTAAAATTTTTTTAGTTTGAACACTAGATCTAATAGAAAGTTAGAAATGATCAGCCTAAAATGTCCCCAAATTATACAGGCAATAAGCAAACATGCTAAAGTTTTTCAAAGTTTCCATTTTGTTTAAAAGTTTGAAAGACGTGCCTGAAGCAATGTTGTGCTTTTGCCATCAGAATGTTGTTTTTGTTTCAGAAAGTTGCTAAAACAGAGACCCGTATTTTATCAATACATTTTTTTTTAATGAAATCATTACTCTGGTCTTATGTTTATTTCACGGACAGAGCATGTCAGAGAGCACCAATGCAATACAATTAGTTGCAAAGTCAAATTAGTAGTAGAAATATGTTAGTAAAAAAAATACATATATAATTTAATATAATATATTGAAGCAAGGGCTGCACGGTGGCGCAGTGGGTAGCACGATCGCCTCACAGCAAGAAGGTCACTCGTTCGAGCCTTGGCTGGGTCAGTTGGCGTTTCTGTGTGGAGTTTGCATGTTCTCCCCGTGTTTGCGTGGGTTTCCTCCGGGGGCTCCGGTTTCCCCCACAAGTCCAAAGACATGCGGTATAGGTGAATTGGGTAGGCTAAATTGTCCATAGGGTATGTGTGTGAATGAGTGTGTGTGGATGTTTCCCAGGCATGGGTTGCAGCTGGAAGGGCATCCGCTGCGTAAAACATATGCTGGATAAGTTGGCGGTTCATTCCGCTGTGGCGACCCCAGATTAATAAAGGGACTAAGCCGAAATGAAAATGAATGAATGAATGAATGTGGCAATAATGTTGACTTATGTTTTATGTTGATTTTTTGTAGCAGCAGTAGTATTTGCTTGAGAAGGCATTTAAAAGCACAGGAAAAATTAGCAGATGCCAACATTCACGCAGTCAATTTGACTGTTATGGCCATTCATCTTTTTTGTGTTTTGTAATATTAATAAAGGCGGCATGGTGGCTCAGTGGTTAGCACTGTTGCCTCACAGCTAAATGGTTGCTGGGTCAGTTGGCATTTCTGTGTGGAGTTTGCATGTTCTCCCCGTGTTCACGTGAGTTTCCTCCGGGTGCTCGGCCACAGTCCAAAGACATGCGCTATAGGTGAATTGAATAAACTAAGTTGGATGCAGTGTATGAGTGTAATGAGTGTGTATTGATGTTTCCCAGTACTTGGTTGCGGCTGGAAGGGCATCTGCTGCGTAAAAAATATGCTGAAATAGTTTACGTTTCATTCCGCTGTAGCAACCCCTGATAAATAAGGGACTAAGCTAAAGGAAAACGAATGAATGAATAAATTTTAATAACATTTTAATAAAGTTATACATTAACTATAATAACCTGATGTTTTCTAAATGTGTATATATTTCATGCACACATTTGTTTAATTTTAACAAAGTTATTAAATTACTGCCTCTGGAGTTAATATTAAAGGGATCGTTCGCCTGAATATTCTGTCATTATTTACCCTGCCTTCTCTAGATCTAAACCTTTATCAGTTTGTTTACTCTATTGAACACAAAAAAAGATATTTTGAAGAAAGCTGAAAACCTGTAACCATTGACTTCCATATGTTTTTCCTACTATGGAAGTCAATGGTTACAGGTTTTCAGCTTTCTTCAAAATATCTTCTTTTGTGTTCATAATAAGAAAGAAAGTCATAAAGGTTTGGAACCACTTGAGGGTCAGTAAATAGTGAGGAGATTTACATTTTTAGGCGAATATCCTTTTAAGGCTGTGACTGTAGTTATTGGGTTTATGTTCTTGTTCTTTTCTTCAGTGATTTTGCTTGTTAACAGCAGGTGTTCATAAGCGGCTAAATTCACTCTGTCAAGCGGACTATTATAGTCACTAATGTAGGGAACAGTGAACGAAGGTACAAGGAGTGATTTCAGACACAATCACATAATTTGGAGTATACTGCATTAGGCTATTTTCCCAAAAGAATTTTTAGACAAAATTGTTTTTTATGTATATGTTTTTTTACTGTCACATATTTTATAATTTTAGCATAGTAAGCTACAGATTAATGAGTATTAATGAGTTAACAAGAAATTTCCCTATAATTAATTAAGTAACTAGCGGTTCATTCCGCTGTGGCGACCCCAGATTAATAAAGGGACTAAGCCGAAAAGAAAATGAATGAATGAAGAATTAAGTAACTTTTACCACATGAACAGCAACATAAAACTAGTCTATTCTATATTGGAAATACTGCAAAATGACACTATTACAAAATAAAGTGTCACATTCAACAACCTTTCCTTTTTTTTCTCCATCTCATTTTGACAGATCGGCTTCAATGTAAGCTGTTTTTAAATTAACAAGAAAGTTTTGACTTCTATTTTTATACCACAATGATCTCTTACAGTTGAAGTCTAAATTATCAGCCCTTCTGTGAATAATTTTTTTCTTTTTCAAATATTTTCCAAATGATGTTTAACAAAGCAAGGGATTTTTCACAGTATTTCCTATAATATTTGTTCTTCTGGAGAAAGTCTTATTTGTTTTATTTTGACTAGAATAAAAGCAGTTATTATTTTTTTTAAACCATTTTAAGGTCAATATTATTAGCCCCATTTAGCAAAATTTTTTTCGATTGTCTACAGAACAAACCAAATTTTATTCAATAAATACTAGTATCTTGAAAAATATCTAGTAAAATATTATGTGCTGTCATAATGGCAAAGATGGAAAAAAATCTTCTTTCCATTAAACAGAACTTGGTGAGAAAATTATACAGAGGGTCTAATAATTCAGGAGGGCTAATAATTCTGACTTCAACTGTATATGTCAAAAGATGACTGATTCCTAAGTTAATTGACTCACCTTGAGAAGCGTTTGCAATGGGACACTCCTCATGCCGCAGGTAAAACTTGACTTCCGCTCTCCTCTGACCCCATTTCTGCAGATGCTCGAACATCATCTGATCAAACGGGATCGCTCTTTCTGCAAAAACGACAACACAGACGTTCTTTGTCTCCGTCAGGCTGTGAAACCCTCTCTCTCAGCTCACAGGACGTCAAATGTCAAAACTAATACAATACGTCTCTATTTTAATATATCCCACATGATATGAAAACTTCAAACTGAATACTGCCCTTTCTATTACACAACAGCCCTGTAGCGAAAACATGGTGGTACGTCCAGATGTAAAAGGTCTGGCTATCCTTGCTGTAGGCGTTTTTTTAGACAGCGCGGGCCATGTGCCATGCGTAGGACACTAGAATAACAGGCCCATGTAAACAAACCTAAAGGCCCTGAGACATCCCGACCCACAAAACTACCACCCACCGTCTAGGACAAACTCTGACAAGGACATCATTGTTCTGTGATGGACAGTGTTGCTTTCTCTGTGGGATCCGCTCCATAAGGGTTTCCGTTCAGTGCTATATCGGGATGTAAAAGAGCTAAGTAATACAACTGTTAGCATATTGAGAAGAGCATATAGAAATGCTACTGCACATATGGCGTGTGTCTGTACTCACTGAATTAAAGTCGCTGGTTTTCATAAGTAGCTGAAAACAGCAGTAACTCATGATGAGACTATAAAGCACTACATCATTTTACAGTACTGTGTTATATGTTGGGCGGCACAGTGGCTCAGTGGTTAGCACTGTCGCCTCACAGCAAGAAGGTTGCTGGTTTGAGTTCGAGTGGTTCATTTCTGTGTGGAGTTTGCATGTTCTCCCCGTGTTGGCATGGGTTTCCTCCGGGTGCTCCGGTTTCCCCCACAGTCCAAAGACATGCGCTATAGGTGAATTGGATGAACTAAATTGCCAGTAGTGTATGTGTGTGAATGAGTGTGTATGGATGTTTCCCAGTACTGGGTTGCAGCTGTATAAAACATTTGCTGGATAAGTTGACGGTTCATTCCGCTGTGGCGACCCCTGATGAATAAAGGGACTAAGCCGAAGGAAAATGAATGAATGAATGAATGATTTTCTATAGGCACTGTATGCTGGTAGACTGGTACCTTTTCCTCTCCAGACTTCAGCGAGGTGGCAGCCGCTCTCTCCAGCCTCCTTACAGAACTCCACCACATCCTTACAGAGCGTCTCCGGAGTAATGGGCACCTCGGTCAGCAACTGTTGATTATCACTCAGGAATACGGTCAAAATAGTCTGCAAAGAGGAAGGAATATTGAAGTTATCCGAGTCAACTTGCAGCCTCTCATTTCTGACTATGTGGGCTTCACCTTAGCCTTATAATTCTCAAACTGTTTACATTCATTTTCCCAGTGGTCAAATGAGTTGCAAAGGCAGATGAGGGCGAATTAAAGGACATTCAGAAGTTGAGTTGAAATCAAGGGAATTGCATGTTTACTCAAGAAAAAGTAATCATTATGTCTGAGCTATTATCTCCCACGTACCAAAACCAAACATATTGGCGAAAAGGGTTTAAGCACACAAAATGGAAAATGTCAAAACTTTGGAAAGGACAACTTATTTTGCATCATACCCAAATGACAATCTAAGAGTTATTTAATCCTGGCATTAGATGATACTTTAAGGATCATCCAGCGGGGGGTTTTATTAAAGAGGCTTAACTAATGGTCGGGCAAATTGGATTAAGCATTGCAAAATCATATAACAAACATGAAGAAGCAAAAAACATAAATAAAAAACTCTGAGTTGAATGTGATTTGTTAGATTTCTGGATGGAGATCGCCAGTGGAAGTACAATGCTAATACATTAAATTACATATAACTAGAGCCAGACAGAATCTGCGGGCATTTTATGCTATTTCTGCATAGAAATTTGTAAAAATCTGCGGTTTTTCAGTATCATAACTAAAAACTTAATATATGAAATAAAAAATAATACATTTAAAATGGTTATTTAATGTTTACAACTAAAATCCATCTGGATCAACTTATTTGGTAAACAAGCAAGTCTCTTATAATAGATAAAAGACAGAAAATATTACTTTAGAAACTGTATTGTAAATAAATCAAATGAACACTTTCATATTAGTCAATATTATTACTGAAATTAATTTAAAAACTTAATAAATATAAATGTACACACATTTACACAAGCAAATAAATAGACTCAATGATGGGCTAAAAATCTGAGGAAATCTGCGGATTTCTGCTCGTGCAGATTCCATGTGGGAATATAACCAACCTACATATAACCAAGAAATAAAATTTAAAAATAAATAAAATAGAGTAATATTGTATGAGTAAAAAGATTGGCTTAGGAATTTCACCTCAATTAAAAATATATTTTAGTCAAAAAATCTGTAATTTTGGCTAAACTTTGCACAACAGTAAGAATAATTGTTACATTGTTAATACAACTGTTAAATTGTTAATGTTTTTTTTAAAGGTAAATGTCATTTGTCAGTTTTTTGGTGAAAAAAAGAAAGCAGAACTGAAATATGTATTGTTTTTGATGTTTTAAAATAATATTATAAAACATTATTGCTATTATTATTATTATGTAATTATGATCATTCACAAATATACCATGTGAAATACTTTGCAAAATATCGGTACATTTGGAAGAACTTTGCTGTAAAGTTAGAATAATTATTACAAATTACAATATCTTTAAATGACATTTGTCAGTTCGTGTGGTAAAGAAAAACCTTAGAAAGCACAACTAAAATAATATTTATTGTTAATAATCAATAAATCCATATTGTTAATTCATTATCAATAACAAAAAACACAAATCTTGTAAAATATTTCTGAAAATAATTTCAGATAAACTTTTGCAGTGCAGTAATAATATTTGTTACAAATAGTTATTTAAAAAAATTATTTATCAGCTTTTGGGTGGTAAATAAGTACTTTAAAAATAAATACATACTTTAGAATCACAACTAAAATGACTATCGTTTTTGTTAGTTAAAAAAAACATTTTGTTGTCATGTAAGATATTACAGTATTTTTTTAGATCATTTTCAATGTCATTTGTCGGTTTTTGGGTGGTAAATAGAAATAAAGAAATAAACTTTAGAAATAAATAAATACTAAATGAATGAATAAATAAATAAATTGGTGAATAAATACTTTTAAAAAGCACAACTAAAATGATTATTGTTTTTATTTTATTTTTTTAAATGTTGTTGTCATGTAAAATATTTTGGAAAATATATGTACATTTGGAAAAACTTTGCAGTAGTTAGAATAATTATTACAAATATGTCTTTTTTTAATAAGAAAATCTTTAAATGTAATTTTTGTGTGTAATTAACATTAGAAAGCACAACTAAAATAATACTTATTGTTAATAATTTACAATTCCATATCAATAAATCAAATCCACAAATCTTGTCAAATATTTTAGCATAATATCTGTACTTTTGTAAAAACTTTGCAGCACAGTCAGTATAATTATTACAAATAAATCTTATTTTTTTGTGGTATACCAGGCATTTGTGCGATGCATGTATTTCATAACACCAGTCACCATTAAAATGAAAACACATTTACATATACTTCATCCCACTTTCCCTTCATTTCACTCAAAAATGTAAATACTGGCCATCTTATAAAAGCAGCTGAATTCAATTCCCACCCGGGGCAGGAATGGAGGCTTTACTTCTAAAGTGTAACACAATCCCTCCAAACAAGCAAGCAGCAGATTGAAAGAGAAATTCTGTGAGGGTTGGATTACAGGGCAGAGCTATAATAATCTGATTAGGAGGGGGTGCAAACATGCGAGCGTGTGGCAACACAGAGCTAAGAAAACTGTTTCGCTGGCCGAAGCCAAACAAATCCAGAAAGGGAAATGCTGCTGTGATCTGTGAAGACAGCGGATAATCCCGATCTGGACAGCTGCCTGGAATTTTATTGTCATGGGGTCTTATATTAAAATAGCCCAAGGCCAAAAAAAAAAAAAGTAAAATAACGCTAACGCTCCTAAAACAATTCAATTACCAGCCAAAGCCATCACAAAAAAAGTTAATTGTTTAGAATAAATGGAATATTTCATCCAAACATGGTAATTCTGTCACTATTTACTTTATTCTTATCAACACAAAAGTAGGCCTGTTTTAGTCCACACAAACTGTTTGGATTAGCATGGAAAATAAAATGTCTCCAAAGACAAATAGGAGTTTTCAAGCATCAAGATCATGAAAGTGTAAAACACCCCTTTTTATATGCAGACTTGAATGTGTCCTGTTCTGAGCAAAACAAATAATGACTATCATACATTTTTAGCAGGATTTGCTGAAGAAACCACATACATGTCAAAAATGTACCCAAAAAAAACAAACTTGTGTGTCATATTTTGAAGAAGAATCATTTCATGTCATATCAAAAGACTATTTGTCATTTTAAGTTAGTATTCTTTGCCACTATCCTTCAAACCACAAGTTTTTGTCTATTGTCAGCTAGATATTTTTAGCAAAATGTTGTATGATCCTATATAAAAAAATATAATAGTAATTTCCAGTATCTAGTAAATCTCATAGTATTGTAAAGTCTATTGTACTGTATATATTACAACAATTTGTTAATGAATGCTTCAGCTCTCTGTGAACTAAGTAACTATAATAAATATTGTGGTATACTTAGTTTGTACTACAGTAAACGGTGGTGTATTGTAGTCTAAATAATCAAATAGTTGTAAAACTAAAGTATTGGATCATTTGCTTATATTACTATAGTTGTTTAACCATAGCAACTATAATCACAAAACAGATTAATTCATACTTTACTACATGGTTCAAAAACACTGTAGTATTTATTATAATTTACTATAGTCATTTTCATGTGGGATGCTTTTTACTTTTATAAGTACAGGTCTGAATAAGCATGTTGCTTCATTTTTCCATAAACCTTTACTTTTCATCCACATGCTTTGTATTTATTTCATAAGCAAACAAACAAAAGCAGACAGTAATGTTTATATCCAGCATTGTACACTCCTAGACCTCCAAAGTGCACTCTAAAAATGCTGGGTTGTATTAACCCAACTTTGGGTCAAATATGGACAATCCCAACTCTAAATATAAATTACATTGTCCATGTTTGACCCAAACACAAATGAGAAAAATGCTGGGTTCCACACAATCGATTTGTGTTGGGACAACATGAAGCAATTAAGTTAACTTTACAAATGTAAGTGGATTGAACAAAAAAAAATTAAGCTGCATTTCAGTCAGCAAAACACACTCTTACACACTAAAAGAGTACAATTTTTCCTCCTAATCAACCACCCCTTTCTCAAACCACAATCGCTTTGCATGCAAATAAACACCAAGCTCATCCCACCATACCACAAACATGTGCGTGAAATAGCACCCTTCATTAATCAAATCCGCAATCCACTCCAACTATAGTAAGTCTCCATTTAACACTCCTCACTTACACATGCACTTAACAACAAATGTCAATCTGCCGAAATCCACGCGCCAGACATGTCCTGCTATTTTAAGCCACACACAAGTGTCTAAACTTCTAAACTAAGCGACTACTCGTCTGTCCCTATTCTTATAAGCCCACCAGACTTTCACCTTAGTCGCCTTTTGGTCGTCCTTCCCCTGCACCCGCACTCTCTTCTGCAGCCACGGCCTGCCTTTGGAGGCGCTGACCAGGCTGCGGAGCACCATGTTAAAGAACCTCCTCATGGAGCTCTGGGTTTGGGGGTTGATGGACTGGAGGAGCCGGCCAGCCCAGGCTCACTGGAGCCCATTGGAGTGTGTCCTTCTCTCTCTCTCTGGGAGCCTAACTGTCTGTCTGACAGAGTGTGTGTGAGAGTGTTTAGACACTATTGAGTGGTCAAGAAGAGGAGGGGAGGGGGGAGGGGGTTGGGGGTATTTGGGAAATGAGAGGGTGGGCAAACACTCTCTCTCTCTCCCAAACTGCATTCCCTCCAGGACCAAGCGGAGGTGCCAGGGGAAGATAAGAAGTATCTGGTGACAGTAAACAGACAGTGCTGTGGCATGTCACTGATAGACATTGAATTCGACATCATACTAGCTCAGGCTAAAACACACACTTCCATACAGTGAAGTTGATATAGGAAGTCATGCTAATGCCACTTGTGTTATCGAAGTAAGAAGCGTGTGGAACAGATAGACAGCATGAAGTGATGTATGCAGGCATCTGCTTTAATATGTGCAGATCATCCATTAGCTATAAACAAACTTACTCACTATCCTTCGGTTTAGTCCCTGAATTGCCACAGCAGAATGAACCGCCAATTACTCTGGCATATGTTTTATGCAGCGGATGCCTTTCCACTCTCTCATTCACACACACTTATTCACTTGCAACCAATTTTGTTTACCCAATTATTTTGATTACCCACCTACCGCATATCTTTGGACTGTGGGGAAAACCGGAGCACGCGAACATGGGAAGAACATGCAAATTCCACACAGAAATGCCTCCAGGCCCGGCCGGGATTCAAACCAGCGACCTTCTTCCTGTGAGGCGACAGTGCTAACTATGAGCTGCTCCTATAAACTAACTAAATTTGTATATTGATTTGTAGAAAAGTGTTGCTAGATGGTGGTAAGTGGTTACCAAGGAATTGCTGTGAAAAACACATGGTTGCTAGGGTGGTCTGGATGGTTTCCTGTTGGTGAGTGTCAAAATAGCCAGAAGTCGTTCATTTTTAATGGGAGCCAGCGGTGAGCTCCGGCAAAAGCGGCATGGCACCTCTTACTTGGTGTGGGAGTCAAGGAGAGTTGAAATCAGATCAGCTTTATTGTAATTAACTATGACAGGATTCGCAGCAACCTATTGGAATATACTAATCTACTGCTTGTGGACACCAGCGAATGTAGTCCAATAAAATTAGGTTCCAACTACATTATTTCCAAAGCTAAACGAAGCTTAGCTTGATTGTTGCTATGGCGGGTTTCTCAGTTTATAACATATGATGGCCACAAATTAACCTTAAAATTAAGACCTAGTAAAACCATTAAGGCTAGTAACTGTCTCCTATAAAGAGCATGTTGAATGTAGAATAGCACTTAAATATTAACAAAAAAGCCTCACTACACAAACAGCGAATTTTGATGCTCTCGTCGGCTGCGCTGTGAATGTACGGTTAGGGTATTCCACTGAAACTGTTACCAAAGTTTTGTTGTGCAGTTACTTTGGTACTGGGAATAGTTGCTAAGCAGTCGAGGGGTTTTCAAAATGGTTGCAAAGCCTTGGTCAAGTGGGCTGTGCAATTAATCGAAATTCAGTTTCGATTTCGACTTCTAACGATTATGAAAAAACATCAATCGAGATAAAACGATTATTTCATCGTATACCGCCTGTTTTCCAGTTGTACACATTTGCTGCTCTGCAAAGCTTAACGTGAAAACTAGTAAAAGCATGTACTGTAATGTAGCGTTTGCAGCACGGGATGCGCATCATTCATTGGTGTACATTCGAATCATTCATGTTTTTAAAAGCGCGAAAGAGATCGCATGCTGTTGTGTGTAATCGAGCAGCCCTAGTTTCACGGATGGTCTACTGAATATGATTACAAATGTGAACCTATGTAGTAAGCAGGCTGTTATAGATATTTACAAATGCATTGCTAAACTGTTGCTAAATGGTTGTAAAGGCGTTCTGGATGGTAGTCAAAGCATTGCTAAGCAGTTGCTAAAATGGATCATCCATCCTGGACATTTTAGCAACTGCTTAGCAATGCTTTGACTACCATCCAGAACACCTTTACAACCATTTAGCAACAGTTTAGCAATGCATTTTTAAATATCTATAACAGCATTTGCTAAGCAGTTGTTAAGGTGTTCTACTGTAGATGGTTTCTACTACATTGCTAAGTGGTTGCTAGGGTGTTGTGGATAGTTGCCAAGGCACTGCCAAGCAGTTACTAGGGTGTTCTAAATGGTTGCAAAGCCATTGTCAAGCAGCTTCTAGGGTGTTCTACTGTAAATGGTAACCAAAGCGATGCCAAGAGGTTAGCGGGGTGTTGTGGATAGTTGCCAAGACATTGCTAAGCTGTTCCTAGCAAGCTCTGGATGGTTACTCTTGCGTTGCGAAGTGCTCGCTAGGGTGTTATGGGTCGTTGCCAAGGCATTCTTAAGCAGTTTTTAAAGAGTCTTGTAGATGTTACCCAGACCAATGCTAAGCTGCTACTAGCATGTTCAGAGTGGTTGCAAAGACATTGCTAAGCAGTGGCTAGTTTGCTTTGCTTAGCAGTTTCGAAGAAATGCTATGTGAGTCCCTTGCTGTTCTAGGTGATTGCCAGGACTTGGCTAATGGCTGCTGTGTATCTAAAAATGTCTTGAATCCCTCATTAGACTCATATACTGTCAAAACCTTTATTGTTATTGCTACCTTAGCTCAACAAGAAAATAAGTTATCTCTGTAAAAAGAATACAAATACAGTTAAAATAACCAGCGTATTTATCTGTTATTGGCCTCTGTATCATCTGACTATCACTACCTTAAAAAAATTAAAATAAATAAATAAATATATACCACAGCTGATAAATGTAGATGTGCATGCTAATAATAAGTACACAAGTTATAAATAATGACTTAATCTGTAATGTTGAGCACTCACGTTCATTTGCACATGATGATTAAACAGTATCTACTCTGTAAGCAAGAAAAGATTTTCTGATGCCAAAGAAGGAGGTGAAGTCGCAGCACTCAATGCTTTGTCAATAATAAATCTCAGGACACAGGCAGGCCTTGTCACCGTGGGTCTTGGGCAGTCTTGACAAATAGAGCTCTGGCTGGGATACATCTGACTGGGTATAGCTGCCCAGTTTCCACTGTAAAAACTGCTATTGCTTCCTTTAGTTTGTAACAACATGTCACCGAATAAAACGCTTCTGTATGGAAAATGCAAAAAAAAAGACAATTAAACACTTGAAATTTCACTGAATATCTTCAAACTGATAAATACCGAAATAGTTGCAATAAGGGTTTGAATTTATTTAATGCAGATGGGAAATGTGCCCCAGCAAAGGCATTGTGGGATTGTTGACACTGTGAATGCCCACCTGATTTACTGTACCGAGCCGTCAATAGTGTTGTCCATAGCAACGTCTGCTTCCACAGAAACATGTAAGTATCTCTAACTACACTGCCGGTCGAAGACTTGCATAGTTAAGTGCAGTTAACAGCAGTAAACAGCACACTCAATCTCTAAGCATTTAACACCACTGACAGTTCCTCGCTCTTATGGCGGACACCTGGAACCAGTGAGCTCGAAAATACACCAGAGTATGTTTGGATATTACGTTTAATGGAAGTTTTGAGCTTGACAGCATGGAAAAGCACTGAGAGGAAGCTGAAAAGAAGGAAGAAATGAGAATAAATTCCATGAAGGAATTCATAAATAACTCCAAGTTTCCTGAGGGCGTTCGTAGTCTTCCTCTTACTCATAATCAATAACCATTAGACACAGAAATTTTTCCCCCAATGTAAGAAAAATGGCATAGGTTAAGGTTGTGAGATGAGCTTGGAGGCTGAAAGAGAGCAGGAGGGAATCACGAAAAGACGCTGGAAATAGAAGGGCAGAGATTTAAACATGGTGATGGAAATGATTAAACGAAAGAACAATACAGCAAAAGATATAACAATTGACAAAATGTCACAAAGATAAACAGAAGATAAACAGAATCATAAATTATACAGCGGATAGAATAATAGATAGACTGATAGAATTATTGAAAGAACGGCAGATAGACAAATAGGTTGATATACAGCAGACAATAAGAACAATTGATAAAACTAACAGACAGACAGATAGACAGACTAAAGGAAGACAGACAGACAGATAGATAGAAAGCGACAGACAGACAGACAGACAGATAGATAGCGACAGACAGACAGACAGATAGATAGATAGATAGCGACAGACCGACAGACAGACAGACAGACAGAAAGTAACAGACGTAGGTAGGTAGGTAGGTAGATATGGTAGGTAGGTAGGTAGGTAGGTAGGTAGGTAGGTAGGTAGGTAGGTAGGTAGGTAGGTAGGTAGGTAGATAGATAGATAGATAGATAGATAGATAGATAGATAGATAGATAG
>CAIGQW010056782.1:2289199-2304683 GCA_903798125.1 Danio choprae | reverse complement strand
AGATAGATAGATAGATAGATAGATAGATAGATAGATAGATAGATAGAAAGATGAAGTGAAGAACAGAAGTAAATCCCCTGAGCAGAGTAAGAGATTCAGCAATACGGTGAAATCAGAGTTTCAGTAATGATATATAGATAGATAGACAGATAGATAGAAAGCAACAGACAGACAGACGTAGGTAGGTAGGTAGGTAGGCAGGCAGGCAGGCAGGCAGGCAGGCAGGCAGACAGACAGACAGACAGACAGACAGACAGACAGACAGACAGACAGACAGACAGACAGACAGACAGACAGACAGACAGACAGACAGACAGATAGATGAAGTGAAGAACAGGAGTAAATCCCCTGAGCAGAGTAAGAGATTCAGCAATACGGTGAGATCAGAGTTTCAGTAATGAAGCTCTGGGGAGAAGTGATTGACACCAGCGTGGACTCTAATAACTAAAGCACACACTGGCTGAGCTGCCCACTACAGCCATGCGGGACGTATTAGAGATCTCGGGCTGCCAACACTCTCTGTTCTGAGTGCAGATCAAGTTGTAATCTCACAGCCAGAAAAGCTGCCTTCCACAGTGCAAACCCGAGCCCGAATGCGTGTGTGTTTGCTAGCAATCACCTAGGACACGATTTATTCAATCCATAAACCGGAAATTGACAAGAAGAGGCAGATTCATGTTCTCGCAGCAAATGAAAAACCATCATGGTTTTACCCAGAAGCTCAGATATTTGTATCTACAGGAAATGAAGTAAACAGACCACATTCTGCAGCTTACTTATACCCAATATGCAAACATAAACTCACTTGGCACAGAATTTAGCTGTCAGAAACGTTGTATTATGAGTGGTAGATGTTTGTGAATATTCATGCTGAAGACAGCATCCACACCAATTGAGGATTGTGTGTGGGTGGAGGAAGTGTTAATTCACATTCAGGGGGTAAATCTTGATTCAAGGTTGTGTACAGTATATTGCATATTTGTCCTTTGAACTTTAAAATCACCAAGCATGAAAGATTGTTGTTAATTATCTATTTGCTGCAAGCTAAACATGTAATTGCATGTTCTTGGGGAAAATAAGAGTCCTGGTGCAACTCATTGTAAAAACTGGATGACCTCATACCTTGCCTTTTAAAAACAACTAAAACATTTATTTTGTCCCTTTTGTTCAATTTATGGACATTGGGTGTATATAAACAAGTATGACGTATTTACATTTTTATTTTATTTGTTTTTAAGGGTACTGAATTGTCTTTGAGTCAGTTTATGTATTATTATTACTTATTATTATTATCATTAGTTAGACAAAATTAACTGTTGTTTTATTAAATTATATCGATTGCCCCCTGGTTATTGGCTGCAGTCAATGTCATAAGCCCCTCCCCTTTTAAGTAAACGAATAAGATATTGTGAGCCAAATATTTTTTTTAAATGTAATTACACTTGTTTGTTTTTCTACGAAATGTGCTTCAAGTTATTTGATACTACAAAAATGGGGTGTGTTGTCATGATTGTGTGCTTGTGATTGGGTTTTCTCAAGTTTTTCTGATGGCACTTTGATATTTTGGCTCCAGCTCATGTTGACTACTGGCTAAAAAAATGACATCATCAGAGCAAGATGACAGAAACACCAGCTGGGATATTTCGGCTTCAATTTTCTATAGGCAGGAGACATCATTTTTCACCATATATGGTTTACTCTAAGTAATTTTTTCAGCTCTCCATGTTATTTTTGATATATTTGTCAGATGAATGAAAAACAATCATGATATCTACTGTATGTCCAATATTTACTACGTATAATACTATAGTAAGAGTGATGGTAAAAGTTAGTTTAGGTCACAATTCACGGTATTAACAAACCATTAACTAACACTACTAGCTTAATAAACTACTAATTAGCGGTTTATTAATAGTTAATATGGTAAAAGTTGGGTTTAGTTTTTGGGCAAGATTAGGAATTTAGAATAAGATCATACTTTATAACTACTAATGAACATTTAATATCTTGATAACAGGCATGTAATAAGCCAGTATAGGTAATATGAGTGACCTTAGCTAAAGTGTTACCAGAGTTATATTAGCATTGTGCTAGCTGAAATGATCATATTTTTAGACTTCAAAGTTAAAGCTAAAGGTTTTTGTTTTAAGACATTAAATAGTGATAGTACAGTGATACTGCAAGTTAAATATGTTTTTATATAATAACTTATATTTGATTGTAACTTGGCAGCGCGGTGGTGCAGTGGGTAGCGATGTCACCTCACAGCAAGAAGGTCGCTGGTTCGAGCCTCGGCTGGGTCAGTTGGCATTTCTGTGTGGAGTTTGCATGTTCTCCCCGTGTTTGCGAGGGTTTCCTCCGGGTGCTCCGGTTTCCCCCCACAGTCCAAAGACATGCGGTACTGTGAATTGGGTAAGCTAAATTGGTCGTAGTGTATGAGTGTGTGTGTGTGTGAATGGGAATATGGGTGTTTCTCAGTGATGGGTTGCAGCTGGAAGGGCATCCGCTGTGTAAAAAATATGCTGGATAAGTTGGCGATTCATTCTGCTGTGGCGACCCCATATTAATAAAGGGACTAAGCCTAAAAGAAAATGAATGTATGAATGAATGATTGTAACTTATAACTTAATTTGACTGTAACGCAATAATGTGCACCTTTTGTAAAGCTGCTTTGAAGCAATAATTATTGTAAAAATCTTGAATTGAACTGAATTGAGTTTATTTGCCATATATTAGTAATTGCAAAAGTTATATTTTTACAAGTTTAACAAACAAGACATTTTAGATTTTGCCTTTTTTTTATTATAAAAGAATATTGAATGCCTCAGAGGAACACTGCAGTGTTTTCTTACTGAATGAATCTGTTTTTAAATGTATCAGTGAGGCAGTGATTCAATGATCCACCTAGAGGGAGTCGCTTGCTTCACTTCAAAATGAATCGGCTGTGTTGAATGAAACATTTGAATGAATGATCTAAGAACTCAATCATAAAGACAGAGACTTGGAAATATTATAATATAATCTGAATTTCTGTATTCAAATAGAATTAAAACTATTTTAAAAATACACTACCTGACAAAAGTCTTGTCGTCGATCCCAGTTGTAAAAGCAACAAATAATAACTTGATTTCTAGTTGATCATTTGGAAAAGTGGCAGAAGGCAGATTTTTCTGATGAATCATCTGTTGAACTGCATCCTAATCATCACAAATACTGCAGAAGACCTATTGGAACCCGCATAGACCCACGATTCTCACAGAAATCAGTCAAGTTTGGTGAAGAAAAAAATCATGATTTGGGGTTACATTTAGTATGGGGGTGTGTGAGTGGATGGCAACCTCAACAGCCTGAGGTATCAAGACATTTGTGCTGCCCATTACATTACAAACCACCGGAGAGGGCAAATTCTTCAGCAGGATAGTGCTTTTTCTCATACTTCCGCCTCCACATCAAAGTTCCTGAAAGCAAAGAAGGTCAAGGTGCTCCAGGATTGGACAGCCCAGTCACCAAACATGAACATCATTGAGCATGTCTGGGGTAAGATGAAGGAGGAGGCATTGAAGATGAATCCAAAGAATCTTGATGAACTCTGGAAGTCCTGCAAGGACGCTTTGTTTGCCATTACAGATGACTTTATGAATGTTATTTAAGTCATTGCAGAGATGTATGGATGCAGTCGTCCAAGCTCATAGAAGTCATTTACAATATGAATTTTTTTTCCACTGCACCATGACTTTATATTCTATACTGTACATTATTTATGTTAAATGACAAGACTTTTGTCTAAGCAAAGTCAGACCTTACTGTCCTAATTAAATAATTAAAAATCAAGGCATGATCATATTTTATTTTGGTAAAAATAAGCGTAATTTAGAGGCCTTTGCCTTTCATATAAGCCACTTCTGATACCAAATGATCAACTAGAAGTCATTATTTGTTGTTCCTAAAACTTGGATAGGCGACAAGACTTTTGTCATGTAGTGTGTATTTATCATATAATGTGAATGATCATAGCTTATTGTAAACAGCAATCTTAAGAAAATCCTCCTGACTTTAACATAACATGAAGACAGAAATTTTTGCTTGCTTATCATATTTGATATTCTATTTATCCTGTCCCAAAGGATGAAATTACTTCTGCATTTCCCATCCGGCAGTTCTAGAGTTATAAATATTCATATGCACAGTAAGTCAACATAAACCACAGCTCTGAAAAGAAATGGGTGTGTGTTGGTTGTTTTGCGCATCTATTTTCAAGCTTTGGCTGGATTTACGGACATCTAAACTCTGGTACTTTCATATCATAATCACACATGTCTGGCCTGTCGTGGAACCATTCCTGTGGTCTATTGTACAGGCAAAGAGGGTAAACATGAAAAGTGCATCAGTCTTTAATACACCACAGGGGATGTGCGCAGTCCATTAACTCTATCAGCTCACTTTAAATCCTCTCACAGTTCAATCTGTCTGAACTCCTGCTCATGCAAAGGTCAAAAGGTTAACTTTAGTACAGAAGAAGCTCCTTTCATTCACCTTTGATCTTTGACCTCATCTGGCAGTCCATCTTCTAAAGTCTCCTACTGAGAGACGCTGCTGCCTCATAGAGATGAGAGATAAAACGGTAATTTTCTACTTAGCCAATATTTTGTGCAATGCCTGGAGAAAGTGCTCCGAGACTTTGGGTGTGGGGGATTTTAAGAGTAGCACACAACCCTGAGTGTGTCACAATTCAGGAATTCTGACAACTGACCCAACCTTTCCAGAGCTCAGCGCACAGAGCCTTAAAATACTCCCCGCAGGCTAATGTTTCATTCTGCTCAGCCACAACTGCAGCACTCTCACACAGAAACAATGACAGTACAACACCTGACAGGATGAGAAACACAAACACAACAAGAATGTGGAACTAATATCAGCCAAAACAGAATAAATGAAAAATGAATGCAGTATTTGCAATACATCCAGACATTATAGTCAGATCTATTGTTTGCAATTGGGATTGCAGAAGTTTTAAAATGTTTTTCTTTTGAATTAAAGAAAGTTGAATTGTTTGGAATACTCGAAGAGTTCAGATGGAAAAACCTCTAAATGCCGTCTGTAATTTTCTCCTAAAATGAGCATTTTTCTGAGTCTCCTGTGTTTATGTTCAGTTATTTAACTTTCAAGGCAATGAAAATAACTTTTTTGTCACTTTAAAAGTAAAATTACTGCGCCTACACACAGGAGTCGGAGAAAAATGCTAATTTTAAAAGAAAATATCAAATGGCATTTAGAGGTTTTTGCATCTAAACTCTTTACTTGCCTAATCTGGAACGGTTATAATTATTATTATGAATTTCAATGTTTTAACTACTGAGAGAGAAACTAATTCAAATCAAAGCAAATTGGGAAAAGTACCAAATAAAGCAAATAAAGTGAAGCACTTTTAAGCTATTTTTACATTCATTCATTCATTTTCCTTTGGCTTAGTCCCTTTATTCATCAGGGGTCGCCACAGTGGAATGAACCGCCAACTTATCCAGCATATGTTTTACACAGCGGATGCCCTTCCAGCTGCAACCCAGTACTGAGAAACATCTAATTTATGGCCAAACATCCACCTATGGCCAATTTAATTTATTCAATTCACCTATACCGCATGTGTTTGGACTGTGGGGGAAACCGGAGCAGCCGGAGGAAACCCAGACCAGGACTTGAACCAGCGACCTTCTTGCTGTGACGCAACAATGCTAACCAATAAGCCACCGTGCCCCCCTCTTACCATAATTATTAATAAAACCTTTGGATAAAAGCATCTGCTAAAAGATTGTGAATGTAAAAGTGTTCAAGTTTGTTCTTTTTTAATGCACACACTTGCTGTACAACAGCCCATAAACATTTTACTAGTTACATTAAAAACAATCCAATTTTGGAAAATATATATTCTTCTTGTGCCCATTGTGAAAATCTCAAGAGAAATCCAAATGCACTCAACCAAAACCCTTTAGAATCATAACTTTAATATTTAAAATTAAAATCCATACTGTACCAGTCTATTATATCAGACAAATGCAGTGATTTATTTAACATAAATCCTCCTAAAATCTGACTACATGCCAAAACCCATAAGCACCACAATCCTTGTCTTAAAGCACTTGTATTATTGTGGTGGTTGTTATTTGTACATTTTATTGTGTTAAAAAATGTTTATATACAGGCATCCTGTAAACTGGCAATAAGTCCTATTTATGCATGTATTTATTTAATTATTTAACCAGGAATGTCCCATTGAGATACAATATCTCTTCTACCAGGGAGTCCTGGTCAAGACAGGCAGCATAGGACAAAGTTACAAAAAATAAAAATACATGTCACAACACATAGACACACACAAAAACAGTATAAACTATAATCAATTGTTAAATTATGTGCACTGTTCTAAATGGACAGACATTAAAATATTTTTTGTATATAGCGATAGATGGTACGGATTTTATATATATGTTGAATATATATATATATGTTGAAGCTTATTCCATTCATATGGAGCATACTTAGAGAATGCATATCGATCTAACTCTGTGTGGAAGAAATGGCATCTTAAGTAAGAGTATATCTGCTAAATTGGTATTGTAAGTATTTGAACAGTACTCCAACAAATTAGATATATACTGTGGTAATTGACCCTATAACGCTTACCTATATAAAAAATATATATAATATAAAATTATATTCAACATATATGACCAGTAAATGGCCAAAATATCAAACAAATCAAAGTGATGCTGCTGTACATGAACTTTCTAAAGCATTTAACCAATAGCGACTGTAAACTGCTCAAAGGCTGTTGCATAAGTTCTCCTGAAATGCACGAAATATCCCAATACTTTTCACGTCGCAATTTTGAACAAAAGTAACGCTTTTAATACGGAATAAACGCGTTTTAGGAGTGGAAAAATGGTCCAAATATTTTCCGAGACCTCTCTGTAGATATAGTGGAGATGAGCTGTAATTGTTTCAGCTTTCAAGAATATTTTCAAGAAAGTTGAATGCATTCAACATCAGAAGCGCTTAATACATTGACATAGATACCGGTGACCAATAACATTTAAATTATAAGAACACACAACATAGGAAATATCAAATCCATAATACAGCCATTGTAAAACACAGCGATTTCTGATCATATTTCGCTAACTCGATTCTTCAAATTATTCGCATTCATTCAATATAGTTTAACGGAATCCCGTAGTCCAGCTCTATATTACGAGTTATGAATTTATGAATGAATGTTGACAGAGAGCTGTCCATCATCCTCCTAACTGACAGCTCTGAGGCGGTAAAGTACTATCAGCTCTTACAAACTTACCGGCATCATGATTGCAGGATGGCGAAATCAAACAGAACGACCAATATATAAAAATGAACGTCTATGTTAAACTTCCAAAGGAGAATGAACCATAAATTAAATCATTAATAGTGTCATTCAAGCTCTCAGTCAGCCAGTTATGAGTTTTGTCCTGTGAATGTGGCGAAAGGATGCGCCATCTAAACTGGGTCATTTACGTCACAGCGGCGTCCCAATCCACTGGCTTCGGTGTTTTGTGCAGGTTTTTATGGCAAGCCGTATTAGCATTACCCGATTATTTTAGTTTAGTTGTATCCTACTTATGCATTATTTAAAGAATGTTTATGAACTATTCTCATCAGATACGCCTCTGGAAGCTTGTTTCCCCTTTAGAAATAAACATGGTAGGTTGCGACTTTTTATTTTACATCTGACAATTTCCTCCTTCAATGCAGTTTATTTCGGAGTAAAAAATTGGACAATTAAGACATCTAACCTCAGAATAATTATTTATATATATATTTTAAAAAGGTCTGAGCTTTAAAACTTGCAGGAATTCAAACATATTTCCTTACAATCCAGAAAATTTCCTTCTCACCTTTTATTTGCCTCAAAATTGGGACTTTATTTCTCACAATTGACTTTTTTGTTTATTCTTTCTCGCAATTCTGACTTTTCTTCGATCTCTAATCTGACTTTATATCTCACAAATAGGTATGTTTTTAAATATATTGGATAAGTGATCGATTGACGAGATGAAAATACAATTTTGAAGTCTGAACTGTATCGCATTTTGCCAAATTAGTAAGTTAACTAGGAAACAATTTGAACATCTTTCCATATGACAACAGGCCTACTGGAATACATACAGAAATATAAAGTAAATAGATGACTTAACTAGAAACTAAACAAGTAGGCTACTAATAATGACAGAAAAGATGTACCCGAAACTACAGGAATACATAAGGATGAAAAGTGAATAAAAGAATGTAATGAATAAGCAATGGTTACTACTGAACCCACTAAAAAGTAGCCTATATATATATATATTAATATTTATTTAATAATTATATATATATATATTAATATATATATATATATTTTTTTTTAAGTAATAAATGTTAAAGCTACTTGCCATAGATCTACAGCTGTCCGGACAACGAAATTACCAATTCTACTACTGCGAAGGTTTAGCTAGCTCGTGTTAATACTATACACAGTGCTGACGTTCCCTACTTCCTAAAGTACCGGTCAGGCAACGTAATTAATATTCATAAACCCAGCCTTCAACATAGTAACATTCGCGCGTAGAAAACATCCATTTGATTGTCTAGTCACTGTGAATCTGGATTGCACCGACTCGTGGTCAAGATAAGAAAACACCACAGAAAAAAAAAAGTCAACTTACTCGAAACCTTCTTTGCTTTTGGGATCCAAAAGATTCTTATAGATTTGTTAAACATCAGATTTAACATTATACTTTTCTTAACAATAAACCAGTAGGTCTGTATAGATATACGAAAAATACTACTAACAAAATAGTACCTTGATATTTTACACATTCCATTATAGCACAGGTGTCAATTCCAGTTCCTGGAGGGCCGCAGCTCTGCACAGTTTAGTTCCAACTCTAATTAAACACACCTGATCAAACTAATTGAGTCCTTCAGGTGTGTTTGAAACCTACAGGTAAGTGTGTTGGAGCAGGGTTGGAACTAAACTGTGCAGAGCTGCGGCCCTCCAGAAACTGGAATTGACACGTGTGCATTATAGTATTATTTTGATCGCATTGCATATTATTGACAATGTATTTACCTTTTATACATTAAAAAAAACTATTGTATTACAATTTGACAATGGTAGAACATACAAGAATGTACACTTCAACTTGCATTAAAGTAAAATTGGTGTTAAAAAAAAGAATAAAAAGCACGACAGCAACATTTTTATTGAATTTTTTATTAGAATTTGACTCATTTCACAATCAGTGAGAGGAAGAGGTTTTGTTGATTGGATTATCTAGGATTTCATTCGCATGTCCCATTTTACATAACTCTAGTGTCCAACAGTGCTGTGAATATGCCTTGGAATGTTTCATATCTAGAACATTAGATACAGTAGTTGTGCCCATGTAACTTTGGAGAAGCTGACAGACTTCAAGAGAAGCACCAACAAAGTGAATTTTTCACTTACTGCAGGATGTTGTTACACAATCCAGACAACTGGGGAGGACACCTAGGTTCAGAGAGGGAATAAAACACTAACAACTGCAGTCGATCATTATACCCATGTGTTTGTCACAATGAAAAACATCACTAGTGATACCCCGCTTAGCCTGTGAGTTTGCATGATTGGCTGGACTGCCTGGCCATCAAAAAAAAGGAAAACACTAATACTGTGTAACCTGTTTGTGTGCTTGGCACTATAATACAGCAAACTCCTGGTCCAATATAATAATTAAACAAAACCTGATCAGAACGACACTAACAATAATATTTATGTCAATAGATCCTTTGGACAAGTGTTTCTTTATTGAATGCAGCAGTTTTGACCATTGGCATCCTTGAAGCGCAGGCGCATCTTGGGTTTGTATTTTTCAAGATACATAAGTTGTTTGGCATTAAAAGCCCCACGTCTTTTCCTGAAAGAGAAATGATCGCCCAAATCACACAATAACCAACAAAATCATATTCTACAGTAAAAGAAAAGACAGGTCATTTTTGTGACTTACTGACGAATAAACTGGACTGCATCTTCGTACATCATCCCGCATTCAATTAAGGCTATGGCCACCAAGACAGGAGCTCTGATCGCCAAAAAAAGTTTAATTGAAAACACTTTAAATTCAGTCATGAGTCAGGTCACTTAGTTTTTAAATAGGACATTATCTTCCTGATCTAGATAAAAGTTTCACACATTACAGCACAAACCGTTCCAAAAGATCAACATGTCTATACACATCAGTTCTAAGATAACTTTAAAATCACACTGGGTAACAGCTCAGTGACATCCACAAACCAACATTTCAAATCAGTAAACCCAACTGAATTGGCATTTGATCTGATAACACTTACCGCCCCAATCCAGCGACGCAATGTACTGCAATGCAACAGCCTGGTTCATCTTTAAATTTACATTTGAGAAGATTCAACCAGTCATCAACAATTTGGTCAGGTGGTGAACAACCATCATCAAAAGGCCAATCCTAAAATAAAACACAGTGAACATTTAAAATCAAAGTACTGATTATTCTACTGTAAATGTTCCTAAATATTGGTTAATTCAAGAATCTTGGCCCTTATTTATTAAGATTTTGTATGCACAGATGTGTTCATAGGAGCAGTTAAAGTACCAACTTGTACTTAGATACATAGAAATGTGTATAAATGTAAGCACACATATAGTATCTAGTGATATAATTGCAACAATATATATAAAAAGCATTTAAGAGTGTCACAGTATGAAATTGGTTTAAACAGACAGGTTGTATAATTGTGTTAAACCCTAAAAAAGACAGCTGCCACAAATGTTTATGCTTTTTGTTTCTGGGACAGCTCTCTCCTCAGACCCAGTGGAATTAACTGAAATGGTGATCTTCTCCCATGCAAATCTTTTCTTTTAGTTTGTAATTCCTCCTGCAGTGAGTAAACTAAACAATACTGGTTGGTTGGACTCAACTTCATCTGCCAATACCTACAATGCTGTGTTATGTAAAATTCATTTTCTTTGGTCTCTTTGTCATTATTGCAATGACGAAAAAACCCCACAGTCATATAAGTTTTTTTTTTTTTTTTTTAAAGAGAAGTGTTGTCACCATAAGGGCAGTACGGTGGCGCAGTGAGTAGCACAATCGCCTCACAACAAGATGGTCGCTGGTTCGAGCCCCGGCTGGGTCAGTTGGCATTTCTGTGTGGAGTTTGCATGTTCTCTCTGTGTTTGCATGGGTTTCCTCCGGGTGCTCCGGTTTCCCCCAAAAGTCCAAAGACATGCGCTATAGGTGAATTGGGTAAGCTAAATTGGCCGTAGTGTATGTGTGTGAAAGAGTGTGTAAGGATGTTTCCCAGTGATGGGTTGCAGCTGGAAGGGCATCCGCTGCGTAAAAAATATGCTGGATAAGTTGGCGGTTCATTCCGCTGTGGCGACCCCAGATTAATAAAGGGACTAAGCCGAAAAGAAAATGAATGAATGAATGAATGTTGTCACCATACATGTTTTATTAAAGGGGCTCCGAATGCTAATAACGGTGAACGTGAACGAGCATGGTACTCATGCACATGTGTGATTTATCAACAATGATTGCTTACTCATATGGATAAGAACAGTGTGTGCATGTTTGATAAATATGGATTTTCTTGTAGTCAGACATTCTAAATTGAATCCGTAGAACAATATATTGAACCTTTTCTACACACTCTTGATAAATGAGGGCCCCGGTCTGGATCAGTTCGACATTAGAAACATTTATTTATCACAAAAAAGTGTATACATTTTAAGGCTATAATAGTAAATCTTACCAAAACTTCAATGCCTTCTTTTTCCACTGGTGTTTTGTCATAAGTTGACTCACAAACCCGAACAAGTGTCTGGACCCCAAAACTCTTTAGCTCCTGAAAGAGATCGACAAATGAAATCATGTTCAACTTTGACGATCATGTAAATATGGCTATTCATATTAACTACTACCATCTCGAAACCTACCTCTGTAAACTTGGCCAGCTGTGAGTTGGTGGGATTGTGGGTGATGAGAAACCTCATGCATTCATAAGTGATCTCAACAGGAGCGGGGCGATTCATTTTGACACTCAAATGAATTTAAATTGTACTTAACGAAGGAAAAAAAAAGCAACAACTTCCGATTGTTCTACAGGGAAGAATAAACGACTCCCAAATATCTAAACAATTTGACTTTAAGGCAAATCACTGAATGTTCTAAAAAGGTAAACCACTTTCTCGCTCCGACAGCTTTAAAATAAAACTAAAGAAGGGGACTATCCTTCTGATTCACAATTTATAATTACCCCATTCAGGAAAGAAGAGATGATCAGTTGGCACTAGAGTGAGCGAAAAAAAACAACAACGATTCACTCTCTAGTACCTTGATTGGCTCAAATCGATTCATACACTTCAACTTTGGACAAAAAAAGATGCTCCCCAAAAGTGCAGAATGTAAGACGGGCAGTCAGGTAGTATAATCTTCATATGGCAGGCCCTCTGTTCACTTGTCTACAATGACCAGGTGCTGTGCCTGGCAGAAGTCTCCACTCACACTGACAAACGCCATAAATGTGCAGCCTAGAAAAAGAAAGAGGATGGTGACCAATAAATAACCAGGGCAGTGGATCCTAAAGGCTCACAACAACCAGCAAGTGCAGTGAATCAAAACGTGTCACCATTAACACCGAACGATTACCGGATATAGCCTACAGCTAAAGAGAGACCTCATTCCACTGCAGTTGATATTGACTTTGGCCACGGGATGGATTATGAACTCTCATTATAAAAACATACAGGCATGTGTGTGTGTGTGTGTGTGTGTGTGTGTGTGTGTGTGTGTGTTGCATAAGTGGAAAATATCTAACAAGTAGTATCATTTGCACTTACCTTCAATAAGTGAACAGAAAACAAGTTGAGAACTCTGCATTCTATCTTCACCATTCGTGACTGTCTCTGCTTTGCACCTAAAAAAAAAAGAAAATAAGCATAAGAGCTAAACTTTTCTTCATTCCTGAATTGTGTATGTGTTGGTCCAGACTGGTATTATACAAGCTTTTGCTACAGGTTTTATGAAGTTAAATTTAAGACTTTTTAAGACTAAGTAAAGAATGAATTGATAAGTAAATTAATATAGCACATGCATTAGTGTTAGCAACACTTAAGTTTTTATTGTAAATACTATAATTTGTACCCATTTCAATAACTTTTTATTTGACAAAAAAGTAAGTAGCTTATGTTTTGAATGATTCTCTCCTCCCTATACCTTCTGATCATAGCGCTGTAAAGTTTTTCCTCAGTCTACAGTGAAAGCAAAATGACAAGGCAGAAGACATTAAAACGAAGCAGCTTTATGATTAAAACAAGAACAAATATACTCTAGTGACCTGCAAAAAAAATACTTAATACAATTAATTAATTAAAAAAAGTTATTTTAATAACTCCGTAACAAATATTTGTTGTTGTTTAAACAAATCGAATTATGTTAAATGTCATAAAACGAGATTTTATTTCACATCACATGTAAAATTGAGGTAAAGTTGGTTTCATATTCGCACAATCGTTAAGTGACAACTTGTGACATGCTCCCTATAATGTTTACCATGAAACTTTGAATATTCGGGCTGCAATCACATGTGAAAACAACATTAGCACTTCGATAGTCATTGGCTGCTAATATGATTTCACTATTTAGAATTTGCAAAGAATACTTCTCTGAAATTATATCATTAAGGACAACGTCTGAATGTGTTAATATAAAACCTACTTTACCTCAATCCATGTAAACTACCTTTATTTACGAGGTATTTGTACCCAAAACAAAACACTGATGATTCATTTTGGCAATGCAATATTTATGACTATATGAATTTAAGACTTTCTTCCTTGAGTTAAAACCCCTTTGACAACCATCTTATGAAATATTTAAGTCACATACAACATTTGAGAATGCATTCAAAATTTAGAAAATCATCAGATCACTCATAAGTGTAAACATAAAAATGCAGATATACGTCTCCTTTGACACGTGCATAATCCATTCTATTTTTTGACCATTATCTCATTCTTAAAGGGATAGCTCACACATGCAAACACACACACACACACACAAAATATGTCAGATACACACCTTTATGTTCATTCAATCGCCTATAATATTCTTTCTGCTGTGGAAAACAAAGGTTTAGCAAAATGACAGCCTCAGGCATGATTCACTATCATTGCATATTTTGGTGAATGGTGACTGAAGATGTCATTTTGTCTGCCTTTGTGTTGTATTCCACAGAAGAAATTAAATCACGTTTTGGACTGGAACGAGATGAGATTGAGTCAACGAAAAATGTATATATACTTTGGGTGAAAAGACAAAGACATAATGCAGGGCACACAATGGGCTACCACATTTGCTGACAACACATTAATTTAGATTTGGAAAGGACTGATAAAAAACAACAACATTTAATTTAAATGTCAAATTTGTAAAATACGTAACGTTTTTTGCTTAATTTCTACAGGAGCAGCATCATATCCAGTGCCTTATTGTGTTAACATGAAATCCAGCTTATCCTAATTAAAGTCAACTTCAACGAGGTTGTTATTATTTGACAGTTTAACTCGGTAATACATGTTTATATGACACATTATATGTTGTTATTACATCCCAATGGTGAATTATTATTTTAAAAGTCCCAAATGTTTTACGAGATTAGTTCGCTCCTGTCCGGCTAGCGTATGTTTTAGCCGCTAAATGCGTATATATTTAAATACACTCTCAAGTTCAAAATCCATCTTTCATCTAGGTGTTTATAAATGACTGGGGAAAAAACGTACATGTTAAATAAAATAGATACTTACAAAGAGCTGACGGTAGGTGTGAATACCGTGACAAAGAGAGAAAGGGTTGAGAGACGCTGCTAGCCGGCTAGCTCTCCTCTACCATAGAGCTCCAGTAACCAGGCGACAATTCCGGTCAGTAAAGGTGGCCAATTATTGGCTGGGTGCAGTCATGTGGGCAAAAAACAGTATCGAATGGTCACGCAGGATAGATGTAACTTATTTCTCCGCTGATGCGTCTTGACCAATCAGGTTAAATCCTCTGATGCGATTTAAATTTATAAAGATAATTTGTTATCTGTCGTTTGTGATTATTGCAGCATCATATACTGTAAAAGACGGAAAAAAACGAACATGATTTGTTTTCTGCAAATGGAGGCGATAAGAGAAATTTTAGAAAAAGAATTTTAAAAAGTAAAATAGATTATTTGATAAAATAAACAATCAAAAATTTTATTAAGATAAATGAATAAACCCACGCAATAGTATAAATAACATAATAAAAATGCAATTACCTGATAAATATACTGTAATCATTATAAGAAATAATAATTTAATCAATATAGTCTATAAATGATTCATACACACACACACACACACACACACACACAC
>CAIGQW010056782.1:2237522-2264199 GCA_903798125.1 Danio choprae | reverse complement strand
TATTTATTTATTTTTTTTTTCAAACAAACCTTTTTCCAACTCATTAGGAATATCAAGTCTTGCAATTTGGGATAGATTTAAAATATCAAACATTTCATGTTTCAAGGATTTCTGCCCAGTTTTATTTGCTCGCTGGGCAGAATTAATAAATGAAATCTGCTTCATAGATTAAGATGAACTTAAACAGAAATTGGAGCTGGTATTTTAGGCTTTTAAAAAAGAAGTTTTATTTCTGTCAGTAACCTAGTAGAGTTCTGTAATGAGCGCCAGTCTGCAGGGGACGACGGGGCTTTGACATCTACATGTTTCATTTCAGCACAAGACAGAATCATTAAAGGAGCAGTTCACCCACAAATTAAATGTTGCCAGATTTCAACTGTGTTTAACAGAGGAAAAAAAATTATAATAATAATCACACAGCTTTACAATTATATGCAGGCCAGTGTAAAATCACGTGAAGGTGAGGAAAATGTCATTTATGATTTAAGAGCTGGGTGAACTGCAGAGTTAAATTAGTTTCACAGACGGCTTTATTCGATTGGTTTCATATTGCATCCAGAAGCAGAGAGAGATTCATATTTTTTTGGAAGTTTTTCCAATTCATTTCTCATTGAAGCAAACACGACATGAACAATACATATAATTTTCAGGGATAATAGCGACAGATTTGTTTTATTAAATATTTATTAAATTCATTAAGCCAGACTGTCTGACTGACTTCACACTCATTCAATGGTCCACAACATTTGTTTTTTTCTTTCAAAATTTAATGGGAAATCCAGCTTATTTATGTCCAATTTTCAACAACAGCAGTAACATTTGTTCATCTCCGTGAACGTGAAGAGTTTATTGCACAGCAGCTTGTATAACCAAAAGGTACATCTCTCTATAAAACCGGTTTCGATGTAGAAAAACACAAAGAATACCAAAATCAGTTTGTAAATGCCATTGACAAACAAAAAAAAAACATCAATATATGGATTTGCCATAAACAAAAGTTGTTGTTTTTTTTAACGACCATGATATAAGCCAATGCAAAAAAACATAATAATACAAGTGTTTTGGAATATCCTGACAATAAATCATAATAAATACAGCCAAAATGATCTCAAATGTTCTTAAAAACCGAAGCTTTCTAGTCTCTCTGTAGTGTGTGTTTGGGTCGAGCTGTCATTTCACACGTTCGGAACCGTTGCTAATACTCATTTTCAAGTGAAAAAGATGACATTAAAAAGCTTTCGAGTTTCATAATTGGACAGGAGACTTTGAAAAAACACTGGAGTCTTTGTGTGAGAGTTGGGAAACAACTCATTTCGCTAGACTTCACACTTCACAACCTTCCCAACTGTGAAAAGACTGCGGCTGAATTTATGTGCTGTTGTCGCTCTGTTCTGCCTCCTCAACAAGCCAGGACTCTGATTCTGTGGGATTACATACCCTTTTCCTGGGAGGGTGGCCATCTCTGCCCCTTTTACGTCTCTTCAGCGTCAACACCAGTCTGTTCTCTTTTGCTGATCCGGGGTCAGCCGTTGCTGTGAAATGACATGACGCGTGTTACAATTCTGGGAAATTTTTGCACATTATAAACACACAATAGCTGTCAGAATTGTGTGTTAGATGACTGCTCAAAGATGTGCGACGTCACTGAATCACAAATGTTTTTGTTTTATTATAAAAGCAGCTCAACGCTGAAATTAAATGTTAGCCGAATTTGTCCAACATGAATGAAAACACTGTCAGGATATTCTATAAATGAAGGCTCAGCCCAAAATGAAAATCTATTTACTCTCCCTTAAGTGATTCCAAACCTTTATTAGATTATTTATTCTCTTGAACATTAAATGAGATGTTTTGAAGTAAGCTGAAAACATGTAACCATTGACTTCCATAGTATTTGTTTTTCCTACAGGTTTGCAGCTTTCGTCAAAACAACTTTGAGTTTCTTCTGTTGAACACACAGAGATTTGAAACAAGTAAAGGGCAAGTAAATGAAGACAATTGTCATTTTTGGGTGAACTATCCCTTGAAAGTTAAAAGTAACTTTTTTTTTTTTTTTTTAAAGTTGTTTTTGCTGTCAAAATAAAGAGTGCCCCTATGGACTATCAAAACTTTGAGGGTGGTCTTCTCAAATTTGCCCACCACTCTCCAGCTTTACCAATAGGGACTTACTTTTACTTCTGCTAGGTGATTATGATATTTATGTCTGCAATAATTGCTTTATTTATGAATTTTTTTATGGCAAAAAAAATAATCATTGCACAAAAAAATAATTAAATAACTATTTCAATAAAATACTAAATATACATATATACATTTAAAACCAAAACAATAAACTCAACAAAAGTATAAGAATTATATAAGATATTTCAACATACATACACTCAAAAAATGACATTTACTGCTTGGTCAAATTGCTTATTTAAAATAAGTTTAACAACACAATTCTTGGGGACAACTTAATTGTTTTATGTTCAATCCACTAAAATTTGTAAAAAGATAAGTTAACTTAATCGATTTGTGTTAAGACAACATAAAAGAATTGTGTGGAACCCAGCATTTTTTAGTGCACGATACAAATTTCTTTAGAAAGAAACTAAAAATTATTCCAGAAGAAACTTTCAAAAAAAAGTCAATTAATACACTTTCTGAAATGCTGTTTGGTGTCATATAAAAATGGATATTCCACTGAAATATTTAGCCTCAAAAAGCAAGAATTGACACAACAAATTCAACATGTTGTTTCATGACAACCAGATCAGGTCTACTTTCAAACAACAGTTTCCTTCTTGAATTAATAGTGGGTTCACTCTGTGACAACAGTACAACAGAAACCACACTACCTGACAAAAGACTTGTCGTCGATCCCAGTTGTAAGAGCAACAAATAATAACTCGACTGCTAGTTGATCATTTGGAAAAGTGGCAGAAGGTAGATTTTTCCAATGAATCATCTTTTGAACTGCATCCCATTTATCACAAATACTGCATCAACAGCCTGAGGTATCAAGACATTTGTGCTGCCCATTACATTACAAACCACAGGAGAGGGCAAACTCTTCGGCAGGATAGCACTCCTTCTCATACTTCGGTCTCCACATCAAAGTTCCTGAAAGCAAAGAAGGTCAAGGTGCTCCAGGATTGGGGAGCCCAGTGACCAGACATGAACATTATTAAGCATGTCTGGGGTAAGATGAAGGAGGGGGCATTGAAGATGAATCCAAAGAATCTTGATGAAGGCATGATCATATTTTATTTTGGTAAAATAAGCGTAATTTAAAGGCCTTTGCCTTTCATATAAGCCACTTCTGATACCAAATGATCAACTAGAAGGCAAGTTATTATTTGTTGTTTCTAAAACTTGGATAGGCGACAAGACTTTTGTCAGGTAGTGTACATCAGTTGAGTCAATGTGTTCTCAAAGATATAGACTCTACTGTGGAGAGATATATGTTCTACTGTAATGGCTGATGTCCACTGAGTGGTACAGTTTGTTATGCATTTATTTCTTTTAACACTGTCAAAGGGACCAAAATAGTCAACCACTATAAAGTGTTGCTTCCTCTCTCTACTTGCGCATGCTTTCTGTACGTACATTTGAAATAATGCATTTGAATTTGAAAAACACATGACATGTGAACAGCCTATATGACTTTCTTCTTCAAGCAAGAATATGATGTTGATCACAACATTGTACAAGTAATGGTAAGAAGTGGAAACGCAAGCATATGGGTGACCTGTAACAAAGCATACAATACTGTACCGTACTGCATAATGGAAACAAGGCATAAGTGAGATAAGCAACATATTGATATTAATTGCAACTAAATATTTTAATCAATAAACTGGCCTAAAATGCTTTTTTTTTTTTTTTATTGAACTCACTGAGAGGAAAATCATTTTCCAGATCAGGCTGTTCCTTTGTCAAACTGGTGGTTGGAGGCGTATCGTCCTCAGTGGCAGCTGCCGGCTCCACTTCTTCAGTCGCTGGCACAGCTGGCTTCACACTGGCTCCAGCATCCTCTGTTTCTGCCCAGCTGAAGGGTGTCGATCGGGCCTCTGACTCCAGATCTCCACTGTAAGTGCTGCCCTGGTCTGAACAAGACAATAAGCACAAAATTATCTAATACTTACATAGAAAAGTTTGGATACACAAATGAACGAGTGGTAATAAATTATTTTTGCACCATGTGACGCAGGTTTGTTATTTCCCTTCTCCGGCTCGTCATCTTCCACCGAGCTCTGTGCAGGCAGGCTGCATTTAGTGTCTTTCTGTTCAAGAGCATCTTGAGGTCCTGGAATAACCATGGGTACAGGCACCTGGACGATAACAGCATGAAATCAATAAAGATTAGCTCCAAACTACGGCGTCAACTTGATTAGATAATTAGGGCCCCCCGCTATTAACACTTAAAAACAAATTGTAAAATGAGATTTTTGAATGTTTAAAAACAAACTAAAAGTTTATTAGTTCGAAGCTAGCCAAAGCCAACTTAACAGAAAGCGGTAATAACGAAAATGCAATTAAAATTGAAAGAAACACTGACAAAGTAAGTACGTTTACACGGACACCAATGCTATGAATAAGACAATACTCTAATGTAAACAGCGATTTTTGACTACCTTAATCCGTCTAAAGTCATAATCGAACTAAACGGAAACCGAATTAAGACATGTGGAGTATGCCCCTTTCAAATCGCATTATTGAAGTGCAGTACAGACATGTAAAAACCATAATCAAACCATTACTGCTTTGCATACTTTTCGCTAGATATTGCGACAGGACACACATGACAATTGTCAGGCGTTTGTCGACAAACAAATGAAAATGGCTTCAAGAAAGAGAGCACATTTTTGGTGAGAGCGGGAAACGGTGACTATGCTCTCATCCAGTACCTCCGAGGTTATCACGGAGGCATAAATGAAAAGTTATTGAATGAAATGTCAGAGGTGACCTGTTGCTTGAGAATATGTATCCGCCATTGTCTGTTTGCATGCATAGTGTGAGAAATTAACCGCAGTTGAACTTTGTAGCACGAAAGGCCCAAAATCACATATGGTGCCATGACAAACACGAATTGTTGTTGTCAAATGCCAAAAAAACTAGCATCGAATGGTGACGTAAAATGTACTATAACATGCAAAATGGGAACAATCAAAAAGTAACTCATGTAAACACCTTAATCATATTATTGTCTTATTCAGATTAAGGCAAACAATTAGATTACTGATGTCAATGTAAACGTAGTTACTGTTGCGTTAAACCGGTCTACTAAGTTCTATTTATATAGAGTGACTTTACTGAGGCAGTGAATTGTGGAGCTTGTTCAACAATCTGATGCTTTCTATACCACTGTCTTCTCTAATGTCGAGTTCACACTGCAAGATTTTGAAAGTTGTTGGATTACTGTTTACACACCGTATTACTATCTGGGGTAGCATTTAGCTGCTGCTGCTGCTGTGTTCACATTGATCAACAGATCTGCGAAAGGAAGTTACACACTACATGACACGAAAGAAAGAATTCCTTGACAACTCTGTCTGTTCCACAGACTATGTTTGTTTGTGTGAGACGTAATGGGGAAAAAAAAAAAGTAAAAATCACATGCAAGATCAGAGTTCTTGTTGAAAATGGTACCCACTGTGATTCAGCTTTTGCCGAAAAAGCTGTATCAGCTGGATGTTGTCAGGATGTTTGGCAACAGCATGACATTGTCAGTTACTTAGAAAATAGTTTTAGCCCAAATCAAATCGATAAAGAAATAAGCCTTTGCTCATATCCCATACCGGTAGAGGGAACCCCATTGGGAAGGGTGTGTATTGGGTGTACAGATGCATTGGCACTGGGATGTAGACTGGCATCGGAATGGGCACCGGCACAGGCACATACCTCACAATCTCTCCGTTTTCCTCAATCACTGTGAAAAAAGAAAAAAAAAAAGTGTAAAAGCAATATTGTGTATAAGTATAAGTGTTGTGTATTATGACAGTATAATAATGTCAGGAAGGAAGGCCAACCTTTTTCAGACATGTTTGGAGGACCTGGAGGCTCTGGCTGACACTGGACACCTTGCTCTTCAGTAATAGGTCTACACATAAGAGCTTTGTTCTTCAACATTCTTCGATGTGGAATAGCACCCACTGCAGCATCTGTTTGTGTGCTAGCCTGTTAGAAACAGCAATTACATTTGAGAACTCTTATTTTTACAAAGTTTTAAAGGTACTAGGGTTGAGGTCGTCATCATCATCATATATCTTTTATTTAATGCCATGTCAGCCAAAAATCTATTTTCATGGCAAAACATTGCATTAATAAATATACCATTAAAAACCACAAACAAATGAATACATAAATTAGATCAGATTTTTACGTTAATACATGATAAAAATTCTAAATCAGTTAAATTCATGTTTCTCAATATGAATTAAAATACCAAAACTTAATATTAAAAAAATCCAATATGTTGATTTGCTTCTCAAGAAACATATCTTTCAATTGACTATTATATATGTAATCAAATGAACAGATTTATTTGAAATACAAATATTATGTAACATTACAAATGTTTTTACTGTCATTTTAACCTATTTAACGCAAAAGTAAAAACCTCTGATAAACCTCTGAAAGGCAGTGTGTTCTAAACCACCATTAAACACCTCATTAAACATTTTGTAACACAATGTACATGTGTGCACCAGTACTTACTTCACCAATATTTTTTGAGCTGGCATTTGAGGTAGGCAGAGCTCCTGCAAAGAAAATACATTTAATTAAAACACACATTTTTTTGCATTGAAGAAAAAAGTAAAGACATGAGAAATAAATACCTGTGAGAGCAGTATTTCCAGGTAATGTGGAGGCCAGTGACACCACACCACCGATTACAGGCATGTCTTTTGACAGAGATAATGGAGCTTGAACTGTAGTGGTGTTAGAAACGGTACCTTCGATAAAGAAGCAACAAGTGTGAGTCCTTCTCTATAAACAACCAGTTTTGATAATTATATTAGTTAACATTTTCAAGAACAGGCTTCATTTCGCTAAATAAAAAATATGTGTTGAAATCCTTTTATGCTTTCTAGATGTTACAAAAGTCTGATATCCTAGGATGTGTCTGTGAAGATTAAATTCAAAACGTCTCATTGATTATAATACCATGCTGTAAATGTCGCTTTTTGAATAGCAAAAATGTGCTGTTTTTCTGTGCGTTTCTTCAAATGCAAATGAGCTGCAGAGCCCCACCCCCTTTCCAGATAGGAGGGTGGAGCCTCTACAGCTTGTGCCTGTTACTTTATCAACAAACAAACAATCCACCTGCATGGATTTATAACTTGGTCAAGTTAAACTCCTGATTTATGGTTTTATAAAAGCAAAATAAAAAGCTGCACAAAAGGCTGGTTGTCACAGGAGTATTAAACAAAGTTCTCTTTCATGTTAAAGGGATAGTTCACCCAAAAATGGAAATTTACTCACTATTTACTCACCTTCAAGTGTTTCCAAAATTGAAATTCTTTCTTCTGTTGAACACAAAAGAAGATATTTTGAACCAGTAACTAGTCACTTCCATAGTAGGGAAAACAAATACTATGGATGTCAATAGTAACAGGTTTTCAGCATTCTTCAAAATATCTTCTTTTGTGTTTAACAAAAAATAGAAACACAAAGATTAGAAACAAGTAAAGGGTGAGTAACTGATGATGGAACTTACATTTTTGGGTGAACTATCCCTTTAAATAAATGAATTTGGCAATAGCATAAAAACAAATGTCATTAAAATGTTATAATGTTATGAACATTATGGTGTGTACATACATGGAAGAAAAATCAGAACTACAATTAAGGTGAATTTAGAAACCGCTTAGTGACAATTGTTTTTTAATGACATAAAATTGAATTAGTAAAAAACACAATACTTTAAACATATTTAATGTCATTTGGCAAAGCTACATATGGAACTACATGGTGACATACCGTTGCTCAATGGCTGATGAGGTGTAATGCACTTTGAACAGAACTGCAGCAAACAGGACAGGTTACAAAAGTGTCTTGTGGCTCCATCCCAGACGAGGCTTTCCTTTAGCGAGCCCTGATTCTTACAGCCGTTACACTTGGCCATCTGACACGACAAATTCATGTGTGAATTATCAAACTTGTCTTATAACTTACAGCTTAATTTGATTGTAATGCAATAATGTGCACCTTTGCAAAGCTGGTTTAAAACAAAAAAATATTGTAAAAAGCGCTATACAAATAAACTTGAATTGAATTATATTGTCATTCTGGAATTATAAAATGAGTGGCATAAAATAGTCTCAAAATGACAATAATATTGTTTATCGCAATATATTATGGTGCAATATATCGTACAACAAAAAACAGATACTGTGACAGGCATAACTATGAGAGTGTATACATTAAATAAAAAATAAAACAATTGTCCCTCAATTTTCAATTTAATTTTAACATTATGTTATACTGCTGCTTTGTGCAGTCTAATAAAACACAATAAACCATCTTTGGTGTTTTTGTTTTCTATAAAACCTAACCAGAATAGAGGGTGTATGTCATATTAGCGTGGCTACACAGGACACAGTTTGTGTCACTACTTAAAATTGCTTCTTTCTCTGGATTCGTTCATTTTCTCTGGATACATTTATTGAATCATAATCAAATACAAAAATCTAAATTTATAAACACATGTAACACTGTGGTTTTATTTATTTATTTTTTTGTGTGGATATTTAATGAAACAAACAAAAAAGAAGACTAAAAGCAGACACAAATGTACAGAATGAAAAACAGCATCAAATGCTAAAACAAAATAAAAAAACAATACGATATCTCTAACCTCATAAAAGAGCACAGTGTAGAGCGACATGCATTCCTCTGTGCAAAACTCCTCCAGTTTGCCCCCAAAGAAGTTCTGAATGGTTTTGTGGGTCATGTTTTGACAGTAGGCACAAACCCGGCATTGACCTCCGTGTCGTTTAGCAAGGTCATGCTTGAAAAGAAGTTTACAGCCTATAAAAGAATAAAAGCAAATTAAATTGAGTAATTGAAAAACGGCCTTAAAAATTCAACATTTAACTGTAACAATAGTACATGAACAACAATAAATGTACAATGAAATCATATGGTTCGACTTTTACCCAAAGACACTTATAAAAGCAACAAAAGAACAACATGTAAGTAATATGACATGTAAGTACTGACACAAGTATACAATTATAACAATGAAAGTATAATAAATATATAACAAGTATTACAAACCTTCACAACAGAAAGACCTGGGCTGTTTTTCGTATGTAATGATGTCTTTGACCACTTTCTCCATTTTGCAGTACTCGCATAAAGCTTTTACGCTGCCTTCCTTCTTGTATGTGTCGCAGCATGCTCGCGAACAGAACAAACCCGCATGACCCTGAGAAAGAAAAGGGATATTTTAAATATATTTTTTAAGTTATTTATATACTAACGCAAGAAACTGAAGGAGAATTGGGTAACAAATGTGTTAATTTATAACCATACTTTGCCAGCTGAATGATTACATTAAGAATTAAGAACATCTTTTCTATTAAAAAAAAAAATAATAATAAATAAATAAATATATCTAAAATTAAAAAAGCTCTAATCTCAATACATATCTAGCATCAACATTTTTTCTTCAAGCATTGTATTAGTCAGGTTTAAAATTCTTGCTTGATAAAACTTCATGGTTTTAATTATTATTTTATTTAAATTAATTTACTTAACTTTTGTTGTATTTTCTTTCTTTTTTGTTATCATTTGTAAAAAAAAAACGTATTAAAGATTGTATAAATGTTTTTTGTTCTGTTTTGTGCTTATAAAAAACTGTTATAAATAAAACATTTAAATGTTTTTACAGAGGGGATTTTAGGAATATGTTTTTGTATTACTCAATTCAGAAAATACTGACTTTAGAAAATGTGTAAAATAATATGTATACAATCAAATTATGCATACGTTCATCTCTCTGTAAAAAACAAATGACAAAAAACTTATTCTAAGAACATTACCTTTAAAAAGATGAATTATAACTGAAATCTACAGACACAAATTGACAAAGTGTGACAAAAGAAGTGACTTTTTGGATGTTTTCTTTGAATTAAACTGTACAAATTATTTATGAAAAGCTTCAATTCTCATAATTAAATAAAGTGTTTTTGCCTGCAGTGTCTCACCTTAAAGTATGATTTCACAAAACAGAAAAAAGTATCCAATACTGTCTGAAGCTTATTATAAAGGTGTTTTATAAAAATAACATCACACTTGCAGTTGCGCTACTGTTACTGCTGCGTAGCTGTGATTCTGTCAACAGCTGTACCTTAAACTGGAAGACCTCAGGCTTGGAGCTGAAGTGGTTCTGGCACTGTCTGCATGTAAGTCGTATCGTGTCTGAGGACGAGGGGGGTTTGTTCGGCCACTGCTGCTGCTGCTGGGCGTCCTGCGGGTTCATCACACCAGGAGCAGGCACGTATGTTGGAACTGGATTTGGGTTTGATGGTGGTACAAACGAAGGAGGAGGAGGAGGAGGAGGAGGAGGAGGAGGAGCAGGGTTGTGGCTCGTGCTGGATGAGGTTTGGATGGGCTGGAGATGGTCAGCGGTGGGACGAGGTGGAGGAGGAACGGCACTCTGAGGCTGAGGTGCATGTGAAGTACCATTCATCTGATTATGAGGCACAGGAGAGTTTAGTTTTTCCTGCAGGAAAGAAAAAAAGGGTATTCGAATTTTGAAGAGAAAAGGGAGCAGATGCACCGTACACATGAAAACAAACATGTGAACAAGCTATTGTTTCTGTCATAATGTCCTGAAGTGTTGTTGTTCATTATGACTCACTATTCAAGACTAAACAATAATTTACTGTGCCTCTATTGTCATTTATGAATCATCACAACACCCTATGATCATGCAAAAATCAAACTGATACTGTAGATTCTGAACTCGGCAGAAGATTTGATGGAGTGATGGAGAGAAGTTAATGCTTCAAATACAGTGATATTGATTTTCCCAATCAAATGAGAGTTTTTAAAATTGCATTTATAGCTATAAAGGCAATCACAATGTTAAAAAAAAAAAAAAAAAAAAAAAAGATTTCTATCTTAAATAAATTATGTCATTCAGAACTTTTTTTAACTGATGTCATTTATTAATAATATTAATAACAACAACAACTGATGATGATGATGATGATAATAATAATTATTATTATACATGTTTCTTGAATACCAAATAAAAATATCAGAATGATTTGTGTAGAATCATGTTACATGGAAGAAAGATATCAAATGAAGTAATGATGCTTAAACTTCAGCTTTGAATCACAGAAATAAATGAGTTTTTCTTTAATATATTCCCTACTTAATTCTAATTTATGCCTCAGTTGGACAACAACAATATACAAACATTCTAACTATTCATCAGCTAACCATCAAGAGCATATTCTAGATAATTTAATGAAATAATATCCATGACTCCATTTAAAAGAAAAATTAATAATAAAATGTATATATGGAAATTTATATAAAATGTGTACCTGGAATCTGCCCACACAATCTAATGAACAGAAGTTTCTGATGGAGCCATCAGAAATGGCAAGATGATACTGAGGAATGACAACCTTCTTGCAAGATGTGCATGGGAAAGCAGTGCCTAAGAATAAAGCAAGATTGGTTAGTATAAAGAAGATCAGAACATGTGAATCTCAAAAAGCTTATCAGTGCAAATAAATGCAAAATCTAAAGAAAATAATGGGAAATTATATTTTATTTTCTCTAAAAATATCAACAAAAAAAAATGTTTTTCATAGACTGAAGACAAAATTTTCTTCTTTTTTTTAATTAAAAAATGAGCATTCTGGAAAATAACACACTTCATTAAATGAAAACAGAAATAAGCTGTCATACCAAACCACAAATGACAAAAAAAGTCAATCGCACAGGTGGTGACATTTTGAGCACTGAGGCTCTTTAAAACTTATTTTAAGAATGCATTTTACTTTTACTAGAAGCATGTCAAGATATTTTGTTCTACATTTTACAAATAATTATGTCACTTTTACTCAACAAAAGCTGGTTAAGACATAAATTTAAACAAATAAATAAAATAGTTTTACACTAATAAGAATTATAAAAAGCAGAAATAAAACAGACTAAATGATGTACAGCTAAATAAATAAATTATAAAAGTAAAACCTTTTTTTTTTTTTTTTGGTCTTGTGATTTTGTGATAAACTGTGACCTGGACACATAAAATAGAACATTTGTAATGGTGCTCATTTACCTGTCAAACTGGGAGACGCTTGACTCAAAGCCACACATCTCTGAGAGCAGAAGAACTCTGTGACGCCCTGTATGTTTGTCCCCTCCATCATCTGATCAATGTTTCTGATATCTTGGCAGTACGGACAGTGAAGCCGCTTGCCACTCTTCTGCAACACCATGAGAAAAACAACAGACTTAACTCCACATAATTTACTTTACATTAACTTTGGTTTTTACATCCTATTGATGTTCTGTACTAGGGCTGCACGATGTCGGAGAAAACTGACATTGCAATGTTTTGTTTTTCTGCGATATGAATATAATTTCATTAGCTGACTTGAATAGAGACGGAACGAATTGTTAATTTTATATTAATTTGGATGATTTTGTAAAACAGATAATCTGCATAAATTGAACATAGCATTTTATGGTTTTCTGGAGAGTCTAACTGTATTCAAGTACAGAAATGAATTAATCAAATGTAAATTTCACTGCATAGTCTTCATTGTATAAAAAAATAACTACAATTAATCTTTGATAGTACTACAAATGTTATAAATTCCTATACACAAATGGTTTAAATACACTTGAAATCTCAGTCATAGGCCTTAAAAACAAAGCAAACAAGCAAATGAAAAACTTTTAAGGTTCTATTAAGGTTAAACTTCACAATGACTCCACAATGTGGTTCCTGGTCAACTGTAATCCCCACTCAAATTTCCTTATGGATAAATAAACTAAAACTGAACTGACATTGCAGATCCTGTGATGTGACTATTGCAGATATGCACATTGCGATATTAATGCTGAAACTATATATTGTGTAGCCCTATTCTGTACTTATTATTCATTCTTTTTATAATAAATTACACCCAATTACACCCTGCACATGCCATTATCCCATAACTACAGTTCTTTTGTGCAACATTGGAGTACCTGCTTATAATTGGCGATGCATTCAATGCAGCAGAACTTCTTAATACTATCCTCTATCTGAACCAGGTGATAGTTTCCTGAGGCTTTACAGTTGCCACAGTTTTCACAGTAGCTCATGTAGAGGTTTCTGGAGGATCTGAAGCGTGCAAAACATTCATCGCTGCACAGCTTGTGCACGGCACCCAAATGAGTCACTTCATGCTGAATCTGGAATGAAAAGAAAAACAGCTCCTGGCTTAAATGCTGCATTTAGTTGCATAGAGTCCGAGTCGCTTTGACATTCTCTGACCTTGTGTTGGGTTAAAGTGATATTTATACAAGACTTGCATGACATCAGTGTGACATAAGTGTTGGGTTATTAACATGACACATCAAGTTAAAGGCTGAGCACAAGCATGAATGGATTATTTGAGTTTTTATTTTTTGGCTTGTTTAGTTTTTAAATGTACATGCTCTGCACATTTATGGTTGCTAAATGTAGCAAATAGAAACTGGCAAAAAAAGAAAAGAAAAGATTATTCGTTTCTCAGAAGCTTATCAAATAGTACAAAAGCAGGTTATTATCTCAATGCAAAACGCAAGTGGCTCATCCGTAATCATAAAGCTCCAGAAACACTTTTTTATATTAAATAATAATTACTTTTTAGTCTATGTCTTCCACATCAAATCTGGATGCACACAGGCAATACAACACTTGCGAGTTGTGCTGCTGCTGACTCTAATGGCAATACATCATTCTGAGACAGGCAAACAACGTTGTTTTTACAGTTTGTTTTGGTGCACAAAAGTGTTTCTGGAGCTTCAAACGATTACATTTGAACCACTGAAGTCACGTGGAATGTTTTGGCAATATTTTGGTTCCTTTTCTGGACTTTGAACATCTCTGGATCGTTGCTGTCTATGGAGACTCAGACGGCTCTCGGATTTCATCTAAAACATTTTAATTTGTGTTTTGAAGATGAACAAAGGTCTCGGGAGATTGAAACAACATGAGGGTGAGTAATTAATAACAGAACATTCATTTTTCAGTGAGCTAATGCTTTAATCAAATTAATTAAGCCCATGGGGGAGTAAAGTCAAACAATGAAATGCCTGTTTATCTTTATTTTCTTTTCTTTCTTTTTTTTTTTTTTAAAATGCGTGGTTGAATCTTACCTCTTTGACTAACTTGCAGACACTGCAGTGCGTATACAGATCTGGAGGTGCATCTTCATATCGGTCTCTATAAATACTTAGACAAGCCTGGCTGCAGAATTCCTTTAGTGTGTTCATGGAGCCCACTGGGATGGTAATCAAGTCCTTTAGATTGACAATGACCCTTTGAGACAAAAAAAGAGGAAGAAATGACCATTTGTTTAATTTGCATTAATTTATACATTATCTAATTTAATTTGCATAATTTAATCTGAATATTCTGAATATTTGAACAATCAGTTATACAAGAAATTTACACAATTTTAAAGGGAGAGTAAAAGTTTGCGTCTTTTACCCCCCAAACTTCCAATTATGTATTTATTCAAATACATGTCCTTCCAAATTAACCTCTTTTTTGCCTAAAAACCTCGATAAATGTATTTTTCAGAATATAAGATGACTTTTTTAGCATCTGAAACATGCTAAATAATAAATGACAAAATACTTAAAATGTATTTAAGTTAAAAAAAACTTATATAATGCAATTAAGATTTTGTATAAAGCAATATATATATATTGTTTTTACCATAGTGTTACAGTAATATTTACATCTTAACATCTTAATTTGCAAACACTAATCCACATAGCTTTTATTTTGGAAAACAAGCAAATCTTGTTTTCATTGCTGCATGCTCATGATGTCAAGGTTGTAAATGCTGTGCCTTTTTTAAGCCTTGTGTATTGTTCAAATTTACTATTCTTTTGTTATATTAGCACGTGTTTTTGCCCCATTGACTTCCATTATAATGACATTTTTTGATTGCAAAGCCATGACAGCATATAATCATGCATTCTTGATTGTTTGTGGTTTTCCCTGTTGGGAAGAGGTAAAATTAGTCATTTTTACTGTTGATCATCAGTTAGCACCATTAAAACCTAAGTGTCTGGCTTTTATATGGAGTAAAACAACAAATTATAGTGTGATTGCATAAATACACTTGCTATTTTACAGTGTTCTGAGCTGCTTATTTAGATTTTCTCAGACAAGTGTCCAAAGGCCTTTCTTACACTCTCACACACACTATACTCCATATAAAAGCCAGAAACTATGTTTTTTTGCACTGCAACTGATGATCAACAGTACAATTGCTCATTTTACCTCTTTCCAACAGGGAAAACCACCAACAAACAAGAATGCATGCTAAAATGGTGAAATGGCTTTTCAATTAAAAAATGTCATTATAATGGAAGTAAATGGGGCAAAAACAGCCACCAACATAACGAAAGGGTAGTCAATTTGCCCAGAGTGTATTGTTTTTGAAAACTTTCAAAGCATTTCCCAAAATATGTGTCAAAATAAGGGTTGTCAGCAAAAATCATTCAATTTGCTGAAACACAGAGAAAGTTGTGGCTAAATTAATACTCAAAATCACCCTAGAGTGGATGAAAACATCCCCAGGAGCACACAAGGGTTAGGTATACAGCCAAAGGCAGAACAATTATTCTATATGATAACTTACTTAAGGCAGAGGTGACAGGTTTTCTTGGGGGCGATGATGGGTGTAAACTGAACCGAGGGTAAACTGAAACTAGTTAAACACACGGTGGAGCAAAACAGCTGGTTGGAGCCTTTTCGCTGGAACGCTGTTTGGCCCTTCTGGAGGACCTTCGAGCAGCCCGAGCAGCAGATCCTGACTGTGGGTGGAGGAGCATGGATCTGGGGTGGCTGGGGAGGAGGAGCCTGCAGCTGGGCCTGGGCCATCATGGGCGGCTGCATTCGGGCCTGAGCCTGGATTTGAGGATGCATCTGGGCCTTATGCTGCAGTTGGAGCTGAAGAGGAGTTTGAGCTTGGGCTGGCAGGAGTATAGTGGTTCCTCTAAGTGATGCAGCGCTCTGGGAGATTACTGAGAAGGAAGACTGCTGGGAAGGTGCCACAGATGCTACGTGAAAAATTGGATCTCATTAGAAAAGAAGACAAATCTTGTACACCATTGTGGTTCTTTTTTCTTTTAAAATGTACACGGTTTACACAAAGGAAGGTTTTTGAAAAAAATGTCTTTGTTTATCCTTTGTGTTTATGGTTGAGTGTGTTTTTGGATGACATTAGAGGCTTCTTTTTTGAAACCCTTTAAATCAGTGTGTGGTGATGTAGGAGACTGTTGTACTTTTAAAGACTTTCTGACCCCAAGACTAAACTGACTTCTGCAATTCTCCAGCTGAGAGTTTATTTGGCCATTCAAATTATCCTCCTAACAGTGCATTTGGAGTAATAAATATTTATCCTCCAGACTGATCTATAACTCTTACAGTTCACTGTAATTTATTAATTATTGCCCTGATGGTGGAAATGGATATTTACAGTGCTCTTGCTATTTTCTTATAGCCACTTCCCATTTATTTAAGCAACAGCTTTTTGCTGCAAATCACACCAATGTTTTCTGCTTCCACCCAATGAGATGACTGACTGAGTGAGTTTATCTCTTGATTGAGGTGTTTAATAAAATAATTATGTAATAATAATTATTATTGTTTTGGTAAATACTATAATTACGATTACTTAAAATGATAATGAGTAGACCATATGCCCAAAACTTTTATTATCGATTTATAGGTGTAAAAAATTAACTTGATTTTCTGTTTCTTATTGCAGCTACAAAAATCCTTTAGTCGATGACCAGTGAACGTTATTGTCAAAGTCTTTTGTTGTTTAGTTCAATTTCTGCTCCAGACTGCTTATTATTGTTAACAAATCTGATTTACTTTTTCACATGCATTTTTATTCTTAACTATTGACATTAATTTATTACATAAACGATGGTTTATTAGACAATTGAGAATAATCACTAAGCGCTGCATTGGCATTGTATTCCAACTGAACCTGAATATGGAGTAGGAGGCGTGGCTTTCTTTTGTCGAATTATTCCCTCATAGCAAACTAACAGTAAGGGGAGCATGGTTAAAACTATTGTGGCTGAAGCTGTGAAACAGATGTCAGGAGAATGGCCAGACTTGATTGAAGATTACCAAAACATATATTCTTTTATTTTTCAGTGTATTCATTTGTACATATTAATTGTTCACCAAAAGAATAATGTGTGATAGCTAAAAAAAACATTGTAAATTCTCATACAGATTTTAAACTAAGACATTTTCTTTTCACAGCCTTCTTTGAATATGGATGCCAATATTAGTGTAGGGCAGTGTTTCTCAACCACGTTCCTGGAGGACCACCAACACTGCATGTTTTGGATGTCTCCTTTGTCTGTCACACCCATTACAGGTCTTTCAGTCTCTGCTAATGAGCTGATGATCTGAATCAGGTGTGTTTGGTTAAGGATACATGGAAAATGTGCAGAGCTGGTGGTCCTCCAGGAACGTGGTTGAGAAACACCAGTGCAGGACACTGTATATTAACAGAAAAAACACTGTAGACTCTTACCAGAAACCGTATCACTGCTGTTTCCACTGACAGAATAAACAGAGCTGATCCTCAGTTCATCTGATGCAGAGGAGGCCTGGAATGAGGCAGATGTCATTTATTACCATATAACACATTTTACATCAGATTAAAACAGCACCGCTGCACAGAACCAAACTTACCTCAGTCTCATTATTATCAGATCCGTCAAGCTCCTGTTTAATACGGCTCAAGTCTGACTGGGGCATTAACGCTTTATCATAGTCTTCATCAATGGGCTCATCCTTAATTCTTATAACAGGTGAGTAACTCGTATCTCTGTCTGAGGTTTCTGAAGAAGGCTCTGGCTGTAATTGAGAACGAAAGATACTATGTTTAAACAGCACACAGGAAAAACGGCAAACAAGCAGCCAATATTGTGAAATTGGAATAAAACAATCCTTCACCTTTAACTACATACACACAGTGGCCTCTTCATTACTTATGTAAAAAATCCAAGAACCGTAAGGAATTTACTGAATTCATGCCAAACATGAGGAATTTAGGATGTTTTGAGACATATCCACATTATTCTGAAATTATTGTTTTTAAATGTGTTTTTTTTTTGTTTGTTTGTTTGTTTTAACGATGAATGAATGAATTTAAATCTCAATATTTTTGAAGGTTTTTGCTTGTTATGGTGAATGAATATGACACTAAAAGTACCAGTAGGCAGCAAAAGCTACTGTCTTAAAGGTAAAGTTCACTCAAAAATAAAACATTCTGCCATCATTTATTCACCCTCGACAGTTTCTTTCTTCTGTTGAACACATAAGATATTTTAAAGAATGTTGGAAACAGCAGCCAATGGATGTCAATGACTGCTGGTTTCCAACATTTCTCAGAATATAATTGCAGAGACATTCAAATTATATTCTAAGAGTTGTTTTGTGTTCCAAGTATCAAGCTTTTCTCACGTTTATTAGTGTCATTTAAATCATGTTCGGTGTGAAATGGCCTTTACAAATGGGCACTATTTTTACAAATGGGCACTATTTTTTGTTAAAACTAAAGGGCAATATTTTGGGTTCTAAAACATTACATTTCAATTATAGAATATTACATAACTAATGAATTTGATACACAGTGTATGTTTCTTATTTCACTGAATATCACACCCCTGGTTTTTAATCGATACTTACAATGGCATCACTTCGCGATGATTCGATCCTAAGCTCAGACTGTACTTCCTCTTGAAGATCTGACAAAGGACAACAAAAGTAGCATTTTTATATACATTTTCTTGACATGACATTAAAGGGACAGTTCAACCATAAATGAAAACTCATTTATTCCAAAATTGTTCCAAAATCCTGTTGAACAGAAAGAAAGACATACGATGTGAAGATGTGGAGAACGTTGAAAAAACAGCTAATGACGACATCGGTGTTTTTCATTTCTAACATGAATGTAAACGGCTCCTGGTTTCCAACATTCTTCAAAATATCTTGTTTTGTGTTTAACAGAAGAAAGAAATTCATTCAATTTTAGAACCACTTGACTGCAAGGAAATGGTGTGGAAAGGTTTATTTTTGGGTGAACTATCCTTTTAAGCTCAGCCTTTGTATACCAGAATGATTTTTTTCTGAAGAAGCACATTGTAAAACGTAATTTCAGGTTTTACCTATAACAGATGAAGGGGTTACCCGGGTGTCCTCTGAAACCTTCTCTCTCTCAGTCTCCACATCCATTTCTTCATTGGTAGAGGAGCTATTCTCTTCTGTAGTCAGACAGAACCAGAGACCATATTAGTGGACTTAACTAGAACAAATTTCTCCATATCACTCTCTAAAAATGCACCTTTTATCGAAAAATTACTTTAAAACAACAGGTCTCGTTTAGTAACCACTGCATGGAGTCCTATGTATGTGTTTGTACTCACAATGAACATCTCATGAACATTTTCAGAACACATGCATCAACATATGAGTTTGGTCTTAACCTCGTTCTAATGTTAGTGAATTTGGAGTATTACTGCATAGATTAGGTTAGTCATTTGCATAAAACACGCCCACATCAACTCCATATAAAAACTTTCCACAAACTTTGGTTGCTGTTATTTTAAATCTGTAATTTAATTGACAGTTAAATGGAGCATTTTCTGAGATTTGAGGAATATTTCTGCAGAGTGAAAACACTATGGTTTATTCAACACCTTTTTTATTGCAGCCGTTTATAACTACTAATAGTCACAGTACATACATCTGCGTTGATGTCATTTTTTTAAAATACACTACAGTGTACAATTTATTGGTGAATCATCAAGTGTTGTAAATATGGCCCGGTGTCACCATAGAAACTATTTAGCATATTATGTTTCGCTCAATTTCAATTCCTAAAACTCACCTGCAGCATCGTTTTTATCATTGCTGTTCCCATCAGTCTGATTGAAAGCCTTCTGAGCAAAGCTACTGTCTACTTCCCAATCATCTTCATCCGTTCCAAAGACCGGAAGTCCATCAAGCTCCTCGTCCGCCAGCTGACCACTGCTGCTCTCACCCTGATCACCAGATGATTTCACCTCAAGCTCTACATTAGAAAGAAAACCAGTGTGTTATATGTATCATGATGAGAGATGAAACAAGCAAACACTGACAAACATAAGCTCTAAACAGTGGTAAAAGTAAAGTAAACAGCAGTCAAACTGAGCAGTGATAGTTTGGTACCTGATGACTGGTCCATCTGGCCCAGATCTGCTCAAAGAGTTGCTAGTTTGATAGACATGAAAAGAATGACAGCATATCAACATATTGGACAAAGCAAATGCATTTTGCACATAACAATTAAATTAATAAACTGTCTATCATATGCAAAAGTGCAGACTTTCATTCTCTTACAAAATATTTCATTCACAAAACATTTCATTCAGAGGAATAATTAACAGCATGGCATAATCAGGGGTTTCTGCAGGTTTCACAAAGTCAAATTTAAGACCAAGACATTTTTAAGGCCATTATGAGTTAAATTTCAGACTTATACAGGGCTTAACGCCAAGGAGTTTTTTTCTAATGGCCCATATTTTTACTTGCCCCATTAAAAAAATTCAAATGTAGCTATTTCTTAGCCACATACTTTAAATATTATGCCAAAACAAGCAAACCCTAGTGGTATACATATGCATTTTTGGTGTTTTTCCCCTCAATATAACCTTTTTTTTTTTTTTTTAATTGGCAAGTTTTAAATACTATAATAAACTGAAAATGTATGCACAACAGTCTGTTCAGGTCAGTGTCCTCACCAGGTATCTAAAAATACACTAAGAATGTTTCAACAAATGTTAAATGTAAGGAAGATAATTAAGCCATATTGGTAAATAGAGCTAATAAATACAACTTTTGTTAAAGGTTTTATTAAGTTGGATTGTTGGTGATTGAATGAGTATTGGCCTAATTGGGTAGATTTACATGGACATTAGAAATTAAGACCTGTTTGAAAGAACATTTCAATGAATGTAAGACTTTTTAAGGCCTAAAGTTTTGTTTTTTAAATTTAAGACCTTTTAAGACTTTTTAAGACCCCACAGACATCCTGATAACGCAGAGTAAAAACATTTAAAATCACATTCAATAATAGTGACACATATTACAAATGAACTGTAATTAGAAAAGGGACTGAAAAAATACTAAAGTTGAATTAACCATAACATGTCTCAGCCTTTTCTCTTTTTTGGCCTCTGTCATTTTACTGGCAGTGATAATGGGAAAAAAATACATATGCAAGCTTCAGGAATACTACATTAACACATGAAGGACGTTAGCACTGCCAGGCCCCCCGCTCAAACCTTTCTTTTCACTCTATTCAACGTATGAGTCCTATTCATATTTAGCAGTCGATGATTCATTCCCAAGCAATATGAAAATCAGAGAGAATGAATCTGACAGCAAACCTGTAGTCGCCTCACGATCACATTCAGATCTTTGTGACATTACGTGGGCTCACTGCTGGAACCGAAAATACGCTGTAGTCAATATTTAACACAGGAAAGCAGCTTGAAAATGTCAAGAATAAATGATCATGGATAGATTTAGAATAAAAAGGCTTAAAATATAAAAACACAAACAAATAAATAAATAAACAAATAAATGTAAAATAATTATACTGATAATTTGAACAGTTCAGAAGAATGAAGATGCAACTGATTCTTTCACTATTACAAATATGGATGAGCATCTATTGACCTTATTCTGCAATGGGAACGTAAGCTCTTTTCTGTGATTGTTTTAGAACTTATATATTATATTTTTCACTGTGGGGAAATGACTAGGAACAATAAATGGCAGTAAACTACTTTCCTCTACAAAGTATTGTGTTTCAGGAAACATAAAATAAAAAAATAATATAATGAGAAAATATAAGTTTGCAACATCAAGCAGCATAACAAGCTTTTATGGCAAAAAAAAAAAAAAAAATCAATGAAAGTAAATGAGAACAGAAGTCTCGGGTTAATAAGGTTCCAATGGCTGCACATACTCTTAAGTGAAAAAATAAGGTCAATACATCAACAAAATGTTAAGTAAATCATAAATATGAATAACTGGAAAAATGTAACGTTCATGATTTCAGCCAAGTTAAAAATCACATTTAAGGTTTTTAATATCTAAACCAAGAGGAAATCTCTATTAATATCACAATTTTTTGGCCTTCTAAAATGATAAGTCTATTCAAAATACTTTGGCCTTAATGTTTGTAATTTGACTATTTGATTGTTTTTTTGTTTTTGTCTTTAGTCTTAAAGTTGGGTTAAAAATATAAGTTGCAGTAGTTTTTGTTTTTTTTGCTCTTGTGATGTATATGCAAGGAGAATGACTTCTCAAACAAGAAACCGATTTTTAACAGTAACTGATAGACCTTTAAAAAAACAGACATGCTGTGAAGTCTACGGTTGGTAATCAGTTCTTAATTCTATATTTCTGAAGAAAAAATCTGTTTTTAAGTATACAACCTTTTTTTAAAACAATTGTGCTTATAGTGGAATTTCCAAGAAAAAACCCAACATGCTGTACTGAGAATTCCAGCAACCAGCGTCGCAGACTGTAAATCGCACCAATAGAATGTTCAGCTCCGCCCACCAACAACTTTTATATTTCTGTCATTTTTATTTGAATCATGTCATTCATAGTACTTCATGAAATAGCAGTTCTTTCTAAAAGCTGTTCAGTACACAGCCTGGTATGTTTTCTTTTTGTCTGACCTTCATATAGCTACTTTGTTGCTTCAAATCAAAGTTTGTAATGTTGCGATTCTCCTTGTAGCTGGTCTGTTAATATTTTTAATGCTTTATAAAAATCCTATTTTAGGTTCTGAAAACAAATAATAATTGGGTAATGCAAGCTGCACTTCAAGCAATTTCCAGAACAATCGCTGCTGAAAAAGTGGCCACTAATGAAATCTGTAGAGGCAATCTTATTTTCTTCTTTTTCAATAACCTTTTACACGGAAATTTACATTACAACATGGAAGAAAGGATTTGAAGCTACAATTATTTTATAAACTTTTCATATTGTATAGTACTTTATAGTAGTGGCACTCTTGATATTTACCCTATATTGCTGAACAGTACAAGATTACAACAGAAATACTAATAATTATCCATGAAACAATAGAGTCCATAGAGTTTTGGGGGCAAAATTATTTTATTTTATTTTTGGAGGCAAAATTCCAAGGCCAAGGCTAACATCGCGCAATTACGTATTTCCGGTTCCCTGCCTCGGAGTATGCTTGACGTCATAGTGCACGAAGTATGCAAATCTCTTCTAGAGTACATACATACCTGAACATGAACTGCACACGTGTGTATTTACATTTATTTACGCATTCGTGTCACCAGCACTGTCTTGGAAACCGAGCCACGCTTGCACACGCTGTTGTGTGTGTGTGTGTGTTCTGACTCTGCATCTGCACTGAGAGATGCCAGCTGCAGACTCCCCTGGATGCATTGCATTACTCCGCCATGTTAATAATGTAATCCAATGTTTTAATAAGAGCGATACCAGGTGCCCATGAACGCTTATAAAAGGTTTAATCAAAGAATATGAGCAAGAAACTGCTAAACATCAGCATCGTACCCACAGACCCGCGTTATGCCTTCGCATGCGTGCTAGCAGGCTACATTTGAGAGGGAACACAGAGGAAATGGGGCTTTAATTTAAAGGAGAGTGGCGCGCTGAAATGTATACTCACGAAAAGATGAAGTTCGGCTGTCAAACGGGGGCTTTCATGCGTCCTTCTGGTGTTTAGAACGTCTTTCGGTTTTCACTGTTGTATTGTACGTACAAAGCCTTTCACCAAAGCAACACAACGGGATTCGAGCTCCTGCTGCTTCCCAACAAGCTCGGTGTGTTCTGCTGCACCCTGCTGTCCCGGAGGACAAATGCAGGGTCTTAAAGTGATAGTTCACCCGTAAATGAAAATGTAAATTTGTTGTTTGTTTACTCACCCTTTGGCCACTGAAGATGTAGGCGACTTTTTTCTTTAGTAGAACATTAAAGTTCCTCTGAAATGCCTTAAAACTCGTAACGGTGTTCAATATGTTGACGAATTTCCACTGAAACAATAAGACGAGGCGGGGCATATCAAACAGATCCTCTCCTTTTTAAAGGTAGCCAATAGAGTTTTGTTTACATCACATCTCAGCCAGAGCTGTTGAGCTTGGTCACTTTCAACTGCTTATGACAATCACAGTCTAATAATAAAGTCTAAAATCAGCCTAAATCTATATCGCTTTAAACTCCATGTGAACTCAAAATTTACAATGTTTATTTTGCTAGCGCACATTGTTATTGTTTAGGTGAACAGGTAATCTGTGCAAGTTCCACTGATATACACTGAAAAGTTTGTTTTGGTAATCTTCAATCAAAGACTGACCATTCTCTTTCGCGTTTGAAGAGGCGGTCCTTCACTTTTGACATCAGTTTGACGGCTTCAGCCACAATATTCTTAACTACACCCCTCTTATCGTCAGTTTGCTATTAGGGAATGATGCACAAAAAGAAAGCCCCGCCCCCTACTGAATATTCTGTTTCAATTTAAAGTAAATCAACAGCATTAAACGCAAATGCTGTCAGGAGCAGCAGGTGATAGCAGAAACTCCATGGAAAATACTGTGGTAAAATAAATGTCCATATTTTAAAGCAGGGATGTCAAACTCGTTTTAGCTCAGGGGCCACATGGAGGAAAATCTATTCCCAAGTGGGCCGGACTGGTAAAATCATGATATATATAACTTAAAAACAACAACTTCAGACTATTTTCTTTGTTTTAATATGATCAACATAAATCATAAAGCACGATCTCATGGCAATTCGTAACTTTTTGATTAGTGGTTAATTCATATGAATTCGTACAATCTCATTCGTTCAATTTAGTAAGATTTGCTTATCCACCAATGATGGTTGGGTTTAGGGGTGTGGTTGGGAGCCACGCCTCCTTTTTTATATCATACATTTTCATACGACTGAACTTAACTTCAACTTGAATGAAATTAACAGTTTGCTATTGCACCATTCAGTGGACACAATTGGAACAGCAGTTATTCCGGCCCGCGGGCCGTACATTTGATGCCCCTGTTTTAAAGACATGGCGCAGAACATTTATAGAAATTTAATGCAGTGCTTTTTGTTCAGTCTTTGTATCGTATATATATCAGGCAGTGAAGATCATTGGTTTTCAAGAAACCAGATCTTAAACGCAGCGATTTGTAATAGACCCTTTTCACATTTACGGGTTTCTCAGTAGCGGAAGGCGTCATAGCTGGATAAATTCAGAGTACAGTGAATGGGAGAGTACAACAAATACTTTTTTTACAATATTATTTGCTAAAATAATAAAAGAGAAACTCCACAATGGTGTTATCAAGACTTACAGAAAAAAAGGGAAAATAATGTGTGAGACTGATAACGGCTGCCAGACGAGAGCACAATGTCAAATGTACTCTCAGTCCCATAGACGCTGCATTAGAAACACCTCGCACAAGCGGTAATTTATTTTTTGTAATTTGATGCAAAGATGATGTAATACGTGTATAAATACATATACATGTTCATACGATTAAAAAAAAAATCTAAATATTAAAAACATTCAAGGATTTAACATTATAATGACTGTTAAACGTGTCATAACAGGCTTGTGAAAAGGGTCCATGACGTGACAGTTTGCAGGAAATGCTTGAGCTGGCTTACTGAAAATTGAAAAGTCCCAGTGCATATACCCCATTCCTATAGGTCTGATATGTTTTGTAGAATGTGCACCAACTCGGGCATATACTACAGTGGTTCACGAGATACTAATGCAAACCAGCCCTCATTCATCCCAACGGAAAACATTTTTAAGTATTGAGTATTTTAAGTCTATGTGAAATCAAATTGTACAATGTATATTTAGCTAGCGTACATTGTTATTCTGTATGTGAACAATTAATTGGTGCAAGTTAATCCACTGGAAAATAAAAAATGCTTGTTTTGGAATCTTTAATCAAAATTTGACCATTTGCTTCCGCACTTGAAGTGGCGGTCCTTCTCTGTTGCTGTCAGTTTGATGGCTTCAGCCACAATAGTCTTAAATATAACAATATTCTTAACCATGCCCCACTTATGGCTACAAGGCAAAAAAAGAAAGCCCCGCCTCTATTCAATATTCCGTTTCAGGAAGCACATCAACATACTGAAATAAAAGTCTCAACAACTTAGTTTACACAGACTTTAATTGGACAGAAAATCTAAAGAGTTTGATATGCAGAGTAATGTAATCAAAATCATTGATCGACAGATATTGTTCATTTTACATGCAAATATTTTCTAAATGCAAATTCTGTCATTGTTTGGGAGCTTACTAGCTTATAGTAAAACTTAAATATAACATATTTCTAAATACAT
>CAIGQW010056782.1:2187647-2203202 GCA_903798125.1 Danio choprae | reverse complement strand
TTCGCGTGCGTATGAATGAAAGTCTATGGGGAGAAAAGTCCAGTGTGTCATGTAAATTGGCTTTTATGTCATGAGATTAATGTAAACACAGCTCACTGTTAACACTTTTGTAATTCACTTAAACAAGGGGTGTCAAACCGCAGTTCTCCACAGCTTAAACCCTAATTAAGCACACTCGATCAAACTAATTGAGTCTTTAAGGCTTGTTTAGAACATACAGGTAAGTGTGTTTAAGCAGGGTTGGAACTAAACTCTGCAGGGCTGCAGCCCTCCAGGAACTTAGTTTGACACTCCTGACTTAAATCTTTCCTAAAGCTGGGCTCACACTGTGGGATTTCAGCCACGATTTGGTCGTCTGAGACAAATTTGGGAAATCCTAAAAGATTTCTGCAATCCTAGGCTAAAATCTGTGATCTTTGATCGTTGGTTTGACATGTTCACCGACAACCGCTTAATGCCTGTTGCGATCAGATTTTCCCTGCGATGAAGTTCTGGCAGTGTCAGAAGATTTCAGACACTTTCCTTTAGTGTGACAACAGCTACAACGAGCATCAAACCAAGAACCAATAGGAACGCCAAATCTGATGTTAAAATTCAACTTCAAACCACCGCAGGGAAATATCATCAAAACAGTTTTTTTCTTCCTGGTTTTATTATTGAGGCATGCTGTGTGCAAAATTGTCACCACAGATTGTTTATGTTTGCTGCGAGGAATCATTTCAGAACGCTTGATAGTGAAAGTGTCACAGATGGATGATGTCAAACTCCAGATGAGTTTTTTTCTGTGTTTGGTTCGTCTTCATTGTCATTTAGTCTGACAGTATAACAGCTGAGATCTTACAGTGCGACATGGGAGACATGTTCGTGCAGTCTGACATTCTACAATCGATTAGGATTAGGAGGCGGGCTTAAGTTTATTAATGATCATCTCAGGTTCAAGTATTTTTTGTAAAGAATTGGATTCCAAGCGGAGTATCGCTGTTTGTAAAGCATGCAGAGCCATCTACTGTTGACAACTGAACTCAGAATCGATTCAAGAGAAAATAGCAATGCAAAATCTCAGAATTGATTTCTTGAACAGTTTTCACCACAGCTCTATATGTGTGTGTTTGTGCAACGAAATGTTTTCATGTAACGTCTCTTACCATAACAGTTGCGTCCATCTCCTCTGTAACCTGTGGCACATTGGCATGAAAACAGCTGTCCTTCGCCTGGCACACATCGAGCAGTTGTATCACAGTCATGATTTCCAGAGTAACAGGGGTTCACGTTTTCTGGCTCAGGGTCTACAGCTGTGACATGATGAGTACAAAAATTAATACACAAAAGATGAGCTGATATGACTATAAATAACTTTTTATGTAATCTCAAGTAGGTCAGTCTATGGATGCCGATATCTGCCACTACACAATAAAATAACGTAAATCAAAATAGACTTTTTTTCTCGTGAAATTGCTTGATATGAACATGGATGAAAATTCTGTCATCATTTACTCAACCTTTACTTGCTCCAAAATTGTTTGACTTTCTTTCTTTTGCTAAATGTAAAAATATATATATTTTAAAGAATGCTGAAAACCTGTAACCATTAACTTCCATGGTATTTGTTTTTACTACCATGAAAGTCAATGGTTACAAATTTCCAGCTTTCTTCAAAATCTCTTCTTTTGTGTTCAACAGAAGAAGAAACTCATAGTTTGGAACCACTTGAGAGAGAGTATTTTTTGGGTGAACTATCCCTTTAAGACAGAACTACAAGATATATACTCATAATTGGGAGGAAAAAGGTCAACATTCATTCATTCATTAATTCATTCATTGATTTTTTCGGCTTAGTCCCTTTATTAATCTAGGGTCACCACAGCGGAATGAACCGCCAACTTATCCAGCATATGTTTTACGCAGCGGATGCCCTTCCAGTTGCAACCCATCACTGAGAAACATCCACACACACACTCATTCACACACATACACTATGGACAATTTAGCCTACCCAATTCACCTGTACCGCATGTCTTTGGACTCGTGTTACCCACTGCGCCACCGTGCAGCCCCAAAAGGTCAACAATATGATAAAATGGTCAGATTTAGCAGAAACTGTATAAACCCCATCATTCAGACTTTTCCACTTATAATTCTTACTTATTTTCTTGCATTTGTGAAACATAAAACCCAAAATTGACTTTTAGATTATCTTAGCTTAGCTTTAGATTAGACATCTAAAATCTAAATCTAAAGTCCAATTCTAATTATTTAAGATTTATATGCTTAAAATGTTTATCTCACAATTCTGACTTAATAACTCATGACTATGCAAACACACCATTCTGACCTTTTTCGTCAGTTGCAATTCTGAGAAACAAGTCAGAATTCGAAGATTAGAAAATGGCAAATCTAATCATATATAAATAAACATAAATATATCGCTGCTTTTTGACTTTACCAAAGACAGCTGCTTCGTACGATGAATAATCTCTTAAAACCCTCATATTGAGATTTGTAAAAGGCATTGGGACTGCTAGATCCCACACTGAGGAACTCTAGAGCGACTTGTGCCAGTTTGTAACATTGACTGATTACACTGCTGTTTATTCAAGATACCAAACTAACTCACCGCGATGGGGAACACTGGAAATATGACTCACAGATGCATGAGTCACTGCAGATGTTTTAAAACCTCTAGCCAAAGTCAGCATCCTGAGGCTACGTCTACAGTAATCCAGATACATGTGAAAACGGCTCTTTTGCTTCAAAAATCTCTGCATCCACACTGGTGTTATTAAGAAGGGGTTCAAATGTTCTCTTCGACACTAAATTGTTATTCTGCTGTAATCATTTTATTAGCAAATTATTCCACCACTTACTGGTGCATCAAAGAGTCTCAAATTTATCCACTAGGAGGAGAATCTTCAAAAATGTCTGACGGACAAAAACAGGAGTGGGAATGGAAGGCTTAGATGTGGAGAAAAATATTTCAAACATTGAGTTTTCAAACATTAATCTGAAAACATCTGAAAATGCTATTTTGTTTGAAAAGACTCTGTTTCAACTATAGGATGCACCGAAATAAGAAATTGGTTTGAAACCAAAGATTCTGGATGCACTTGGCAGAAAATAGAAACTGAAAATGCTTTGTAAAAATTATTTATTATTTTATTAAATAATATAAAGTACATTTGTAAGACTTTTAAATGTAACTAAATAAATAAACTAGATTATACTGATAAAAAAACTAAAGCCAATAAAATAACCACATTTCATTTTATAATTTCATTATTTTGGCGATGCAGTGGTGCAGTGAGTAGCACAATCGCCTCACAGCAAGAAGGGTGCTGGTCCGAACCTCGGCTGGGTCAGTTGACATTTCTGTGTGGAGTTTGCATGTTCTCCCCGTGTTCGCGTGGGTTTCCTCCGGGTGCTATGGTTTCCCCCCACAAGTCCAAAGACATGCAGTATAGGTGAATTAATATAAGCTAAATTGGCCATAGTGTACGAGTGTGTGTGTGAATGAATGAGTGAGTGTGTATGGACGTTTCCCAGTGATGGGTTGTGGCTGGAAGGGCATCCGCTGCGTAAAACATATGCTGGATAAGTTGGTGGTTCATTCTGCTGTGGCGACCCCAGATTAATAAAGGGACTAAGCCGAAAAAAAAAGAATGAATTTCAGTATTTTATCATTGTAGGGTAGGGCTGTGCTATATGGGCAAAGGAAATCTATCACGATTTTCTTGAACAATATTGCGATTTTGATTTTATTCACGATTTTGACACACAGACATTTTACAGTGTGAATCTGAAACATATTTCCAAAGTAAAACAATCAGATCTTTTTCAAAGACCTGTAACATGTCACAAGACATAAGGCAAAAAATAAATAAAAATCACCTAGTGAAGGTGTAACAAACTGTCTCTAGAACAGAAATTGTCAATATAAATAAATAAATATATATATTTTATGTTTAGTCGAGCTGCGTTATGATTGGTTCAAATAGCATACTATAGGAGAAGTATCAGTCGGGACTGGAGCGTGCAAAAAAAAAAAAAAAAAATTGCGCTGTTAGGCGATTTAGAAATCACGCATGTTCAAATTGCAATTTCGATACAATTTCAATTAATAGCACAACCCTCCTGCAGGGCAGTGCGGCACAGCATAGCCTTTTTTTTAACTCATATTTTCAACTGTTTGTCTTTTTCAATTGAAAACTGAAAATGTCATTTTTGGCTAATAATTTTTGGAGGCTGACAATTTGGTGCATCCACAGAATCAAGCTTTAAGCATTCAAAAGTTGATCACCTACACAAAAATGCGTAATAAATGTTAACATAAAGGTGAACCAGAGATAAAATTCTCATGTTTTCATATTATTTTGTCAAAATCAATTTATTAGGAAAATGTGTCATCATTTAATCCATTTACATTTTAATACACTCGTAATTTTTAAACCTATCCGCTTGAGAGAGCATCTTCAAAACGTTTACATTTCACAGGACAAAAATGTGTCGAGGTGTGGTCAGATGACCAAATCGTAGAAAAAAAAGATGCATTTCAATTGGATTAATTGGATTAAATGTTTCCATTGATAATTACATTGTTGCCATGTAAACATACACTCAATATAGATAAAAGGACAATATGGAGAGAAAAACGATCCATTGTCCAGTGCTTCCTGATAAATTTAGATGTATCATGAAAGAAGGTTAAAACTGAGGGAACTTTACTACTACAACTAGGCATGGCCGGTATAAGATATCACAGTTTCACAGCATTGTAATTACTGCTCTAAAATAAACAAACAACAAATCCCCACTGAACACTATATTTTATTTAAATAATTTTTTATTATTTAGTTTTTTATTTTTCAAATGTGGATGGTCCTTTTCTGCTGGAGATACTGTTGCCCTAAAAATCTAAATAAAATAGCAATAAAAATAATTCATTCATTCATTTTCCTTCAGCTTAGTCCCTTTATTTATCAGGGGTTGCCACAGCGGAATGAACCGCCAACTATTCCAGCATATGTTTTAGACAGCGGATACCCTTCCAGCTGCAATCCAATACTGGGAAACATCTATACACACATACACTATGGCCAATTTAGTTTATTCAATTCACCTACAGCGCACGTCTTTGGAATGTGGGGGAAACCGGAGCACCCGGATAAAACCCACGCAAACACGGGAAGAATAAAAATAATAATAATAATAAAAAAGTAAAACAGGACATTTTAGCGATTTTAAACCTTTTTCAAACTGCGGTAAACCTTAAAACTGGTGCTCGTCCCATGCCTAACTACAACCATCACACATTTACATTACATTTAGTCATTTAACAGACACTTTTGTCCAAAGCGACTTACAATTCAGGAGGCATTCAGCGATTCAAAAAGTGTCTGGTGCATATAGGGAGAAAAATGTTTCTACAGGTGGTTTGTCAAATATGACTATATTGCTACATACCCTTCATAGACCTTGAGTAATGAGTAGGGCCAGACAGAATCTGCGAACATTCTTTGCTATTTCTGCACAGAATTTTGTAAAAAATCTGCGGATTTAAGCGTAATGCTTTTTGGGAGTATAACTAAAAACGTAATATATGAAATAACAAATAATACCGTTTTAACTTTTATTTAATGTTTACAATGCAAATCCAGTTAGATCTATTTAATTGGTAAACAAAGCAATATATAATATAATAATATATAATATATCTACTAGAAGACAGAAAATATTACTTTACAAACTGTATTGTAAATAAATCATATGAAGATTTTCATATTTGTCAATAATATTACAAAAAGTAATATAAAAACTGAATAAATATAAATTTACACACATTTACAGACGTAAATAAATAGACTCGATAGGCTAAAGATCTGCAGAAATCTGCGGATATCTGCACTCGCAGATTCCGTGTGGGCCAAGTAATGAGGCTGTTTGTAATAAATGTGCATTCACAGGTGTTAACATATGGAGAGGTGTGAACGCTTCACTTCCCGACAAAACCTACACGATTTCAAATGGTCCGTATGTGCTTTAAATTTGACCTTGGGGGTCAAAGAACTTGACCTGGGAAACACAACAACTTTAAAGGGTCTTAAATCTCAGGGTGGTTCTCACACACCATTAGTAAAACTCCAAGTGACACTACCAAACCTAGACCAAGACTTCATTGTGCTCTTTACCCATACGACCTACCATGAGAGACCCATCGGTGGGACCCTTGGGCAACCTTCTCCCCCACCCAACGCCTACTCATCATGCATTAAAAGCAGCTTGATTTCCTCACCCCGGGCCAGGGACCAATTTGGCCAATTATCAAAGCCAGACAGGAAGACTTTTGTTTGAAGTGAGAGAGAGAAGGAGAAAGACGGTCCCCCTTTAAAGTGACTCCACAGGGGAGGCGGGAAAAGTGGAGAGAAACTACAGGACAAATGTTGCCAAAGTGTGTCGGGGGCTTCTTTTTAACTCTGCGCTAATTAAAGGGACAGGGGCCGAGCAGTGGGGTGGGGGAGCTGGTTTACACAGGACTTTGAGGAAAACCAAGGGGGAGGATGAACCAGGTGGGCAACACTCAACAAAACTTGTGTTAAGAGTGTGTGAAGGAGGGTTTTCGGGGCTCAGAGGTGTTTGGGACTGTGTTTGTGAAAGTAGAAAAAAAAGCCGATACTCAAACCCAAAAACAATGACCTTCACTGTTGTGCTCATTCATCTAGACATTAAAACTCTTGATTTATACAAGCATTGCATCGCTTCATGCCAGCCCAAAAACAGTCAGTCAGCTTTTAGTACTAGTATTTTAACTAGTATTTTTCTCAGGTATGTTTAAAAAGGCCGCCATTGTTGATCATTTGAAATGTTTAGGGTGATTTAAAGAGATAGTTCACTCAAACATGAAAATTCTGTCATCATTTACTCCATAAACCCATTTGGGGCCATTTGGACCCATTTACTCTCCCTGATGTGGTTTTAAACCTTTATAAGTTTCTTTCTTTTTATTGAACACAAAAGAAGATATTTAGCAACATGCTAGTAGCTGGTACCCATTGACTTCTATAGTATTTATACTACATATGAAATTGATGGGTGCCAGCAACCAGCATTCTGCAAAATATCTTCTTTTGTATTCAATAAAAAGAAAGAAACTTATAAAGGTTTAAAACCACATGAAGGAGAGTAAATGGGTCTGGTAAGTTTTAATACAAAACAAAACAAAACAAAAAACAAAACAAAACAAAATAAAATATAAAATAAAAATGAAAAAGCTCTGGCAAAACAGACGTGTAAACTTTCAGTTATTGCCTTACTACCATCTACTATGAGCTACAAAGGAGTTTGACCGTTCTGGAAAATATAGGCAGATTTGGTGCTAAATGCATCACTGTGTGAACCACAAAACCCTACGTGAATTTTTTTTATGGAGATTAATACATCACCTGAAATAAGCTTTTCATTGATGTATACATTTTAGAAGAAGACAATATTTGGCCAAGATGCACCTATTTTGAAAATCTAGAATCTGAGGGTTAAAAAATAAAATAAAATCAAAATACTGAGAAAAATCACCTTTAAATGAAGTTCTTAACAATCTACATTACTAATCAAAAAATTAATATTGATCTGCAGAAAGAAATGTACAAAATATTATCATGGAATATGATTGCTAATTAATATTAAAATGATTTTTGACATAAAAGAAAAACCTATAATTTTGACATACAAAGTTTTTTTTGTATTTTTAATAAAGCATAACTCTGCAACATAAGGCAAATTTTTGTCCTCCAGGGACAAAAATGAAAAGACTCATACCAGAGATGCTTGTATGATAATGTATTTTGTCAAGCATTTTTGTAGCTCCAACAGCAGAGCATGAAATGATAAAAATATATAACACAACACTGAACTTGCAACTTCCCATAACAATGCCAACCAAATGCACAAATGTAAATGCCCTTGGCTGAAAGCTGCAATATGGCCACTGAGTGAACCGGCTTGCCCTGAAGTGACCCTGAACAAATTCTACCAGCCCCGAAAAAAAAAGACAGCTGGTCTGAATTGTCTGAAAACTAAAATACAGTTCTATACCTCTATACTAGAGTCAGCAGAACCATAATGACACGATACAAGGTCACATATACAAGTGTGTGAATCGGCTACTGTCTAATCTAATATCCTTTTCATCAGATCTGATGATGTGTCAGCGCTGGTTTAATGAGCATATGGCAGTGGTGCCCAGTTCACTGGACAGACAGTGGCAGCTGTGTTTTCCACACAGGCTCTCATGGGTAACAGGGATTTCGGGGTGTCCTTCTGTTCCCACAACATCACTCCACAACTATTCCTCAACCCTCAACTCTTACTGTGGATACGTTGTGCGAGTGTGAGCACAATAATAACAGCAGTATGAAACTGATCAAACTCACTGCATATATTGAAGGAGGCTGGACTGATCAAATACTGAATGCTCTCACAGATGCTGATCTGGCTAGGAAATGGGCTGTTACGGACTAGATATATTTACAGAGAAGTTCTTTTTTCAGTTTTGGCTCAAGTTTCCAGAAAGTTTGCTTTGAAAGCTTTTATTTTGCTTGACGTTTATCTAGGCCTTGAGACAATCTAGCACAGTTCATTGTATTAGATGGACATTTCAGCTGAAATAAAATAACATTTAAATAAATAAAAAATGATAAATAAATAAATTAATTAATTAAAATAAAAAATGCTATAAAAAATTATGTAAAAATGCAATTAAATTAAACATAAATTAAACAAACTAAATTAATATTTCAAAAAAAGACATTTCAGCTGCAATAAATAACATTTAAATAAAATAAAAAATAAATAAATCCATAAAAAATACAATAAAAATACAATTTAAAAATATATTTTTTAATTCGATAAAATTAAACGTAAATTAAACAAACAAATTAAACTTTTTTTTTTATTAATTATAAAAAATACAACAAAAATGTAAAAAGTGGTGGTATAAGCATAATGGAGATATATTGCTTCTTTGCAATAGTAATGGGTTTGAAATGAGAAATAAACAAAAAAATACAATCAGATGTTTGAAACGGTACAAGTCAAAACATAATATTATCATTTTCAGTTTAAATAGAGATTGTACTAGATGTACAATACATTTTGTACCAGAAAAAAGTTTGACTAGCCTAAAACATAAACATATTATTTTGAATGCCTAAAATGTTATAAAATAAAACCGAACACTATATCAAGCTTCCCAACTTTTCAGTTTTAAAACATTTCACTTTCAAGGTTTCGAAAAAATATTGTCATCCAATTTAAATGCAGGGTCTAAAACAGTCCATATGCACCTCCTGATTCCTTACCATACACTCGTAAACAACTTAAATACCCCAGCGCTTCTCTTTTCATCCAAAAATGAGGCTTTATTCATCCATTTATCATCTAATGAAAACAGAAAACTCATCATCAACCAATTAATCTTCACATATACTGTAAACCTGCAAAACATTGCAAATGCAAGCAAGGTCAAATCGGGTTTTGACAATTGAGCAACTCGAGGAAACCGGATCTCATTCAGCCTACGGACTAGATGCATCCCAGCTGGAGATACGCTCATCCCAACCCCAACTTATCATCCTAAAGTCAACATCCACAGCACTGGCCAGAAACCACAAAGCTCAACGTAATGCGTCGTCTTCCCACTAAAACCTCTCTCAGGACCAAAGCAGCCTTACAAGGTCGCAAAACGAGGAGTTAAAAAAGAAACGTTTCATTTATTCCTCGAGGTAACTCGTTGGATAAAGGGATTTGTTACAAAATGCGAGCACAAAGCCCCATAAACTGCTACGGGCTCAGTTCAGAGACATAGTTAATTTTAAGTGCAGTCCTCCTCTTTCTGTCGTCTAGCAACAGGTGGTTATCTTAGACCTGTTTTGCATGATGGGAAGGCAGCTGAACTTGAGCCAGTGTAAGTCCTGTGTGAGACCTAGACGTCTCATTGCCACATCAGTCAGCATGCTAATAAAGAAACTATGCCAAAAATGAAGGTTGGTCTAAACGAAGGACGAACAGAAGGCCATGTACAAGAAGACTTCTCCAAATTGGATAAGACAGATAGGCTTTTTCAAAAGCCTGAGTTTACTTAATCCAGAGTTATATTGGTACTTGTTTTACTTAGAATTGTTTGTACATAATTTTAAACCCTATCTCACGGCAATTGGTAACTTTTTGGTTTAGTGGCTAATCTGAATGAATTCGTATGATCTCATTCCTACAGTTTAGTATGATTTGCTTATCCCCCAATGACGGTTGGGTTTAGGGGTGGGGTTTGGTGCTACGCCTCTTTTTAAAAATCATACATTTTAATACAAATTCAACTTGAATTCGTACAAATTAGCCACTAAACTTATAAAACAAAAAATATGTTTCCTTGTGAGATCAGCCTGGTACAACTGAAAGTCTGGGTTAATGTGCTTATTTGCATATTAGTGAGGTAAAAATAATAATAATAATAAATAAAAGAATCTGCTTCTGAAACCTTTCACAAAAACAAAGAAAGACAAAATAAATCCAAGAATGTGAGCACAAATTAAGATATTCTGAAGAATGTTGGAAAAAAGCAACCATTGACATTCATAGAAGCAACAAAAAAATATGATGGATAACAATGGCTGTTTGTTCCAACATTCTTCAGAATATCTTCATTTGTGTTCAAAAGAAGAAAAAACTCAAACACGTTTTGATGATTTGTAGTGGATGATGAGTAAATGGTGACAAAATTGACATTTTTGGGTGAACTATCCCTTTAATAGTTCTTAATAGAACACTTAACTTTGGAACATTTTACAGCTTCCTGGAGTTAAACAGTTGAGTTTTACCATTTTTTAATCTATTCAGCCTATCTTCAGGTCTGGCGGGAGCACTTTTAGCTTAGTTTAGGATAGATTATTGAATCAGATTAGACCATTAGCATCTCGCTCAAAAATGACCAAAGAGTTTCGATTATTTTCCTATTTAATCCTTGACTCTTTTGTAGTTACATCATGTACAAACAGACGTAAAATTAAAAGTTGCTATTTTCTAGGCCGATATGGCTAGGAACTAGCATAGGAACTTCTCATTCCAGCGTAATGAACAAGAAATTTTGCTGCAGCATGCGCAATGATATTACGCAGCAACCCCAAAATCGGAAATCTGAAAGTCAAGCTTCAAATAGTAAAACTATATAAAACCTTTTGTCATTTTTGAGCGAGATGCTAATGGTCTAATCTGATTCAATGATCTATGCTAAGCTAAGCTAAAAGTGCTCCAGAGATCGGCTGAATGGATCCAAAACTTAAAGTGGAGTGTATCCTGTAATGTTTTAACTGCACTGCCATAATTGAGTACAGCAACAAGCATACAACTTTTAAATAAATGCCTGTAGAACAGTGAAAATCTCAGCATATAAATGCCACTGAATCATTGTACAAACACAGCAAATAAGAAAAAAACAAAACAAGAACTTACAGAACCACCTAAAAGTGATTGTTTCTGTGACTGTACAGAGCTCATGAATATTTAATTAGGCAAGCATTGAGCCATTTTATAGTTGTCTGTTGCTACAAAAATACACTTTTGGCTTTAAAATGATATAGCAAAATATGCTAACACTCTTAGAAGAATACACCCCCACCCCACTTTTGTTTCATTGTGACTTGTAAGGAACATTCAAAATCACAGAATTCAATGGTGAGCAGTTACTGTCCTGGAAGCTTACCTCCAAGAGGTCCAATCTTGTTGGTGATGGCATATCGAAGGATACGCTCCTCTCTGACGTACATAACAAATATGCGCTCCATCTTTAGCTCCAGTGTCTCCAGTCTGCTGCGGGGCCCGTGACTGCAGTCCCTGTATGTGATGTTCTGTTTGACGTGGAAAGTGAAGGTTTCTGCTCCGTTTTCAGCTGACACGACTTTGAACTCACGCACCGATGTGGAAGTAATCACTGAGAACAGGGAAAAAACAGGCAAGAGTTTAGAAAACAATTCACAACAATCTCTGGGCTTCAGCTCAAGACTCAAAATCCCACAGGTTGAGCAATCTCATGTTCAGCGATATCAGAAACTACTTTTGATTAGGGTGCATCAAGAGCAGACGCAGATGAAAAAAATAGAGGAGACAGGAGGACTCACAAGATCTATGTTTTAGCTCCCTTTTATTTATTTTTTAAATAACCAAGTCATTCATTAAAATGGGCCTCACGGTGGCGCAGTGGGTAGCACGATCGCCGAAGGAAAATGAATGAATGAATAAATAAATAACGATTTCTCCCTTACATGAAGGATAATACTGGTAGGTGTCCTTAAACGGCTCCATCTGCACTGTGGCACCAGGAGGAATGAAGGGAACGCTGCCCTGTAAATGAGTATCCACATTGAGGTAGTTCTGGTTATCCAAACCCGTGGCTGTCTGGACGATGCTGAGACGCTGGTTACCGGGAGAGAAGGTCACATCAGCACGCCGAGTGAATTGAGCACCTGCGAAACAGAAATGTTGCTTTTAAAGGTCATTAAAGAGCCGTGTTGTGGCTCACTCATTTTACTGCAGACAAATATTATTAAATCCTGAAATAAGATCCAGATGGGGGTTGTGACCCTTGTAATGGCGCTTGATGAACATTTGGGTGTTTTTCCAAAAAAGAGAAAGCGTATTATTCTACAATGGAGCACCTGACTTGAATTAGAGGAATATTAGACTCTATTAGTGAGAACAAAACCTCCAAGCATAAAATTCCCCAGCAGGAGGCCATATGTTTTAACAAACACCATTAAAGAGGCAGAAGATGAGATCATGACGGCCTCACCGGTGATACTAAAGCCATTAAGGCTGTTTGGCAGCTCCAGGGCAAAGAGCCAACCAAACAGACCTCCGATGGGGGCCACGGGCATGAGGGCCCAGCCCGCCGGCTCCGGCACCTCACTGATAGCGGTGTATGCTCGTCCATCGCCCACCACGATGTAGGCATGCAGGTCGATGTTTGCCAGATCCACTGCCGTCCCACCAACTAGAACAGTCCCTCTGACCTTTCCATTCACACGCTGAGGTGCACCTGAGGACAAGATCAAGGTGAAAATTAGAGCTGAACAATATATCGCAATGTGTGTATCCGCCATAGTCACATCGCCGGATTAGATTATTTATTAAGATATTATTAAATATTATTTTTATATTATTGTTTAAAATTATTTATACAATGATGACCATGTTATTTTTTACATTTGACTGTTACATTTTTGTATTTGAATACTGTTAAACTCCCCGGAAAACCAGAAAGCACTGTTTTTTTCCTTAGCTTTTTGCTCTGTCTTACTTGCATATGCTTGTAATTTATAATATTTTATGCAGACGCACTGCATAGAAAAAAGACGATCACCAAGTAAATCAAAAATAATGAAATATTTCTATTCAGATCATCTAGTGAAACTATATTATATTGCAAAATATATCACAGCAAAACAAAATATCGCAATGTCATATTTTTCCAATATCTTGTGCAGCCTTAACAAAAATGTAAAAATTTAATTCAGAATAATCTTCAAATAAGAATCAACTAAAAACTATGTTTTAAAGGGCTCATAATCTGAAAAACCCATATTCCCTTGATCTTTTGACATGTTCTAGCTTGTAATACAATAAACACATCCTGTAGGTTTCAGAACTCAAGACTTTGTGGTTCTTCTAAAATCAGCTTGTATTGAAGACAGTCTGATAAAACAATAGGTTCTGGAATTAAGTGTCTGAAAATCCGCTAATTTCCATCAATATAGCCAATGTGACCACCTGCTTGCACAGATTGTTGGAAGTTACATAGCACGGGACTACTTTCATATGCTGCGTAATATCATTGTGTCTGCTGAAGCCATAGTACGGCAGCAAAGTTCCAGAATGGGAGTATAGTTTTTAAACATGTCGGCCTAGAAATAGCAACTATTCATTTTCAGTCAGTCTTAGTGCACAATGTAACTACAGTAGAGTCAAACTTTAACTATTGAAACTCTTGGAGATGCTAATGGTCTAATCTAATTTCAATAATCTATGCTAAGCTAAGTTAAACATGCTCCCACCAGACCCAAAGATAGGCTGAATGGATTAAAAAATGGTAAAACTCAACTGTTTAACTCTGGGGGAGTTGTAAAATTAGCCTATTTTCAAAAAAAAGTGGAATGTTCCAGTATACAAGTATCAGTATTTGGTGGTATAACCGTGACTTTCAATCATAGCAAATGAAAATGTATTATTCTAATCAACATTTTGTGAAGAAAAGAAATTTTTGTCATTTTGTGAAGGAAAGAAATGCTCTAACAGACAATATTTTTATTTGAAATGTGGAAGAAATGTTATCTGTCTAGAATAACGCACGTTCACTCGAATAAACTAAACTGAGCTATTTCTTCAGTTTTTTTCCCCCAAAATCTCCCAAAAGCTACAATTCCTCCAGTTACTCAGCTGTTTCAGAGAGGTTTTCCCTCTCAACCGCCTCCCTCACCGGCCACACAAAGATCCTACTGTACGCATGCATATCCAACAGCTGAGGAAGCTTTTCCACTGAATATTTTCTCTCAGACACAAACGTCTGTCATTCAGCAGAAGCCAGACGTGCCACTTTCAAACAAGGCTCAAGTTTTCTTTCACACGTAGGCCTGTAGAGTATGTTCACAGGTAGATTACAGTCATTCAAAAAGCCAATCTGATGTCACCGTCTTGAAAAGATCCTGTTACTCAAGCCCCGCCGAATGATTCACAAGGGGATTCCTGTCAGCTTTTCCAAAAGATCAAGTGTTTCCGACATAAAAACCTCCCACAAAATTGGCATGCCGGCCACAACTATTAACAAAGAGACTGTGGAATGAGTTGTGGGTATTACCGCAGCCAGTTAACACAAGTGTTCACCAATTACATGCAATTAGCAACCATTCAGCACGCAAGCAGTCAGTAAAAAAACCAATGCCGTGTCCCAACTCACCACTTATACTACACCAGTATGTACTGTGTGAAACAGAAAACTAGGCAAGCTTTGGAAACAACAACTAATTTACAACTTTACAAACTACTTTATGACTTCCAGACTGTTCTGTTGCTTAGTTACATGCCCCGTCAATCATTCGGGCACTTCCTCCACATTTCTTTTATAAATATTTTCCAAGCATATTAGAGATGAAGAAGCACTGAGAAATCTCCCTATTTGTTAGAATAATTATGTATTCAAAAGTTTATTTTTGTTAACTTTAAAAACTCTTTTTAAAAGTTTATAGATATAAAATGTATTTTTATTATACATATAAGAATTACAAGCTACAAACAAACATGGCAGATGCGTGAGTACATATTATCAAGATAATAGTAATAAGATTATTATGAACCATACAATAATAATAATTAATAATATAATATGTATAATAATATGTATAATATATTTTATTATATTATTAACATAGTTCCATATTATATTATAAAAAACAAAGATTGTTATTTTCATAATAATCTTATTACTATTATCTTGATAATATGTATTCACGCATCTGCCATGTT
>CAIGQW010056782.1:2165365-2182647 GCA_903798125.1 Danio choprae | reverse complement strand
GACGGCCATGGTGAGGGGTATGCTACCACATGTAGGCTGCGCCGGAGCATACGCGTGCGCTTGACGCAGAAGTATAAATCAGCCTTAAGCCGAAAAGAAAATTAATGAATGAATAAAATACAATTAAATAATGTTATTACAATAAATCAACAAATGTATTTGTAAAAATCAGTTAATGCTGTGTTTAATGTTTACACATAGGTTTACACAATTTTTTTTGAAGAAATAATACTTATCAATAAAGGTTGAATGTAAACCTTGTGTTTTCCATGTTACCTTGTTTTAACCATGTTATTACTGCACTTACTCCTTTATGATTAATTAAAAAAAATTATCCATAGAATTTTACATTTTAAATTACAAATGAACCTGAAAACCCGCATGCCAAAAACATTGATACTTTTGCATTAATTATAAAAATTCTTATTTAATTACATCTTTATCTATGATATTAATTAGAGAATTACCATATTTTAACCACATTGGAATTACTGCAGTGTTAATATAAAAGCATTTGTTACAAAACACCTTAAATAAATCATCTTCTTTTGAATCCTAAAACACAACTGTATTTAAGTTTTTAAACTGCAAATCAGCATATTAAAATGCTTTCCGAAAGTACAAGTAACAACTCCTGCTGTATGGCTGTTACTGTGTTTTTCATCCTTTTCTGTATTATGTCTAAACTAAACTCCCATCTTAAATGGTAATTCCACCAATGCTTACTGGTACAGGTTTTTGACGGACTGCTCATTGCTGGTGAGGCTGTAATATGGCCCTTCTGTCCGAGAAAAAATGAAGTAGGAAATCTCTCCTCTGGAAAAGCCCACACGTGCTGGAAGCTCAATTTCAACATTGTACGACTCTTTGGGCCGTGTCCCGAAAAACTGCAGGCCGTCCTCAGGGTAGAGGAAGAGCGCATAAGTGTCCTTCTCATTGTATGCAAGCACCACTTGGAACGTGTTTACCTAGAAGAAAAAGAAGACCATTACTCAGAGCTCCAGATTTCTGTGCAGCACTTTTAGAAGGCAATAAAAAAGACAAACCACCTGTAAATATTCCATTATATACTGTAAATCTATCTCAAATGGTTTACTAGAGAACTTACTCCCCCCTACTTTTGGACAAAGTGGTCTTTAAGAGATTTATTTCCTGCGATCATCAATCATCGCTGGAAATCTTGACCATCTTGGACTCCAAATATGGCATTTCTTACAACTGTTTTCACTGGCCTAGTCATTCAAACATGTCTCCTACAAGGAGTTCCTCATGTCAGTGCTAACTTTTGTTGTTTTTCACACTTCCTTTTACTGCACTTAACAGACCATTACAGCTGTTTATAAAGTTGTCTTGTGTCACTCTTGGTTTTGTCAAATGTGTGATCAGATGAAGTTTAGTTTATACCTGGTATTATGATGCCTTTTCGTAACCCCAATCCCATTTTCAACCCCAATATATAAATAAGATATATGTAACTGCAGGATTTAAGCTCATATTTGTAAGATATAAACGTACATATACTATAAACTGAGCTATAAACTGTGAAACGTAATCTCAAAATCACAGAAAAGGCCAAAAATTCAGAATCCAGTACACTTGGGCTGCATCCAAAATCACATACTTCCATACTATATAGTACGCTAAAAACTGTATGCGAGCAGAGCAAAAAACTGTATGCAAGAAGTTCCCGGATGACCTACTACTTCCGGTGAGATTCTAAAGTGCGCATCCGATGCACGCTACGCTATTCAATGATGCACTACGAGAGAATTCATGAATGGGAGTGAAGCGACGGAACTGGCGCAGGTAGGTCACGTGATCATGACAAAATGGCGGATGTAGTACGTCCGAGTTCCATTCATACTACTCGCATTCATACTGTATAGAACGTACTTTTCTAACAGTCGAGTAGTAAATTCAAATTCAAATGCAGTACCTACTGAGTAGTAGGCCATTTCGAACGCAGCCATATTTTCTTTAGAATAATGAGTAACTGTTCCCAACAAGGCATCACGGTGGCGCTGTGGGTAGGACGATCACCTCACAGTAAGAAGGTCACTGGTTCAAGCCTCAACTGGGTCAGTTGGCATTTCTGTGTGGAGTTTGCATGTTCTTCCCGTGATCGCGTGTGTTTCCTCCGGGTGCTTCGGTTTTCCCCACAGTCCAAAGACATGCGGTACAGGTGAATTGGGTAAGCTGAATTGTCCGTAGTGTATGAGTGTGTATGGATATTTCCCAGTACTGGGTTGCAGCTGGAAGGGCATCTGCTGTGTAAAACATATGCTGGATAAGTTGGCAGTTCATTCCGCTGTGGCCACCTCAGATTAATAAAGGGACTAACCCGAAAAGAAAATGAATGAATGAATGTTCCCAACAAGACAATGAATTTTTGTTTTCATGCTAACTTAAAGGTGCAATAGGTGATCTTGGAAAATGATAGCACCATCAGGCTAATGTTAGCATAGGGATGTGGGTTTTCGTTTGAATATTTGTTATCATGCTAACCTAAAGGTGCAATAGGTGATTTTGGAAAATGCTAATGGTACTATCAGGCTAATGTTAGCTTTTTCCAAGATCACCTATTGCACCTTTAGGTTAGCATGAAAAAAAAATTCAAACGAAAACCCACATCCCACACTGTAAATCCCCACCCAAAGCCACTTCTCCTTAATACATGAATGCGCACAAGACAACATCACTACAAGACATTACATATCATTCAACAGAGATAAAACTTTATAGTACAGTTAGTAATTACAATACCAAACCCAAACACCCCCCCCCCCAAAAAGAAGATAATGTAGGTTGTTGATGTTTGTCTGCCATTCTTTATCTGAACTGCGTCAATGAAAGCTCTAATAATCCTTTATGCACAAATAGGGTGCGTAGATCTATGAAAATGACATATTTTGACAGGTAGATCAGACTTTCCAGACAAAAATTCCTAATCATTTTAAGAATTTTCTTGGTCCTAAACCTTCCACAGAATATCAAAATACAAATACATTCATTTGAACCACTTAATTTAAAGATTGCTATCAGGACGAGAAGAAACTTTCAACCAGCATAACAAAAACTTCTCTGAGGACAATCACCAACTGCACCCTTAAATGGTTGCTTGACCCAAACATTTAAATCTTGTCCTACATTCCAAACTGGCATGATTTTCGGTTTTCTGTGTAACATCAGATGTTTTGTGGAATGGCGGTGACCAAATATCTTGAGATCCAGGCAAATATTAGAATGGACGTCAATGAGAACCAAAACTGTCTGGATACCAACATTCTGCAGAAGAGTCAATCCCAAGTTTGGAATAATGTTAGGATGAGTAAACAATCCCATAGTTTTCATTTTTTGGTAGACTATTATCGCTCCTGTATAAAATACAAATACATACATTTGGACCCCTTACTTTAATGATTACAATTAGGACGTGAAAAGATTTTCAACCAGCATAACAAAAACATTTCTGAAGACAATCACCTATTGCACCCTTAACTGGTTGGTTGACCCAAATATTTAAATCTTGTCCTACATTCCAAACTTGCAATGATTTTGTGTGTTTGTGGAACATCAGATGTTTTGAAGAATGGCGATAACCAAATGTCTTGAGATCCAGGCAAATATTAGAGTAGACGTCAATGAGAACCAAAACTGTCTGGATAACATCATTCTTCAAAGTATCTTCTTTTGCATGCAGAAGAGTCAATCTCAAGTTTGGAATAATATTAGGATGAGTAAACGATCCATAATTTTAATTTCTGGGTGGACAATTATCCCTCTTCTAGCAAGACAAACTAATGATGTTCCACCAGTGATATTAAGATGCCCTTCCCCCTTTCAAGCTTGTCACGCACACACACACACACACATACACACAGAGGATGTGTGTGAAATTCCTCTCCTCTGTTTAGTAATCCAAGCTGTCCCCGAGTGCAGCGATCACCTCCACAAAAAAACATCCCCCAACTCCAGAGAGACAATGCTGCATCTGGCTTTCAGAGGGCCTCGGGCTGCCTCGATCCCCCAGCATGCATCTCTCCTCGAACCCCTCACCCAGTCCTGCAGCCCTCAGACTCAAACTCCTAATTGCAGGACCACACTGCCTCCGAGCAGTGCAAAAAACACACTCATAAACAAGATTGTTTAAAGATGTGACGGTACAAAAAGAAATATTAGGCCCCCACAGTGCGAGGGGTCTGCAGGGAGAACTGCGAGAAGAAAGAAAGTCAGAATTGCGAAATGCCAAATTCAGAATTCGGAGAAAAGAGTTATGATTAGAATGAACAGTTCATTATATAAAACTAAACTTTCCATAGTATGTATACAGACTATTGGAGAATACAAAGCTTGCTTTTATAAAACAATTTCAGTCCTGGATGTTGATTGGTCAACAGTGTCGTGTTAAATTTTAAAGTGCAGTCAGTGCATTGAAAATACAAATAAAACTGAAAGTAGGGTTGCACAATACATCACAAAATTATCGTTATCGCGATCATAGCATATGTAATATATTCATTTATTCATTAATTTTCCTTCTCCTTAGTCTCTTATCTATCAGAGGTGGCCACAGAGGAATGAATTGCCAACTATTCCAGCATATGTTTTACGCAGTGGATGCCCTTCCAGCTGCAACCCAGTACTGGGAAACACACGCACTCATACACTATGGCCAATTTACTTTATTCAATTCACCTGTACCGCATGTCTTTGGACTGTGGGGGAAACCGTAGCACTCGGAGGAAACCCACACAAACACAGGAAGAACATGCAAACTCCATACAGAAATGCCAACTGGCCCAGCCAGGACTCGAACCAGTGACCTTCTTGCGGTGAGGCGACAGTGCTAACCACTGAGCCACCGTGCCTATGTAATATATGTAAGTTTTAAAGTGCAGTTGGTACATGGAATATACAAATAATGCTGGAAGAAGGGTTGCACAATATATCGCAAAATTATTGTTATATGCGATATACGTATTGCAGACATGCATGATAAATTACATTTATTTTATGCATTGGTTGTTTTCTAAATTTGACCAATCAGATGAGGCCTTACTACTGTATCTTTATCCCCACCATCCCAGTAGTTGTTGTTCTGTTATTGGCTGGAGGGACCTAAAAGTGAACCTAGAGCTGAAAATGAATATGGCGGGAATCAAAACAAGAGAGAAAAGTGTATATCTGCTGAGGCTTTCACTTATTCATAGTGTTTTAAAGACTAAATGTTTGCAATTTGACAGTTTTTTGCAACCCAGGCTCATCAATACGTACCCGGGTATACATTTCTGGAGAGAGCAAAATATGTCCCAGTAGGTATGTTTTTTTGCAGTTTTTGTTTTCGTGAATCCACCAGTGGCCGCTGTGTACGCTTTTTCAGATCTCAAATTTCTCTGGCCATTCACGCCTGTTCTCGCATAAATCCACCAGAGGCCGATATCGGCTGACTGACTGACCAACCGACCGATTTCCCCCACCCACACCCTTCCCTAAACCTAACTGATAGTGTTTTCAAATGCACCGATTGACCAGTGCCCACCCCCTTCCCTAAACCCAACCGACTGTGTTTTCAAACGCAATCCAGAAAAAAAGAAAAGCCCTCGTGGCTGCCTGATTTTCACCACGTTTTTAGATCTTTCCACGTTCTCACCCTGTTAATTACTTGTTTGTTTTATTTTTTTGCCTTTTGTTTGACCTGCTTTCTGGAACCATTCTTCACCGGACCTGAACCCCGTCGTTGCTGTCGACTCCGCTCTGCGTCTCAAGTCTTCCGACGTACGCGGCGAGCCACTGGGCAAACTGGTGACAGTGGAAAATTTGCCCAGACGAGGCAAGCGCTCAGCTGGTAGCGCAAAAAGAAACAGAAGCCTTCGGCGGCATCATACTGCCCCATAGCATTCGTTTTAAAGACGAAATGCAGCCATACGTAGCTCTTCGCTCTCTCCAGATATGTATACGGATCTATGTATTCACAATGAGCCTGTTTAGTCTGAATTAGAATGAATTCGATCTGAAAAATATTTTTTGCCTGTTTATTTTAATATCCCTAATTAAATAAATGATAAAAAAAACAAAGCTAATGAAAACAGCATTTTTTTTTCCTGAAATGTTATATCGTAAGAAATATAATTTTCATTTCGGCTTAGTCCCTTTATTAATCTGGGGTCGCCACAGCGGAATGAACCGCCAACTTATCCAGCATATGTTTTACACAGCGGATGCCATTCCAGCCGCAACCCATCTCTGGGAAACATCCACACACACCCATTCACACACATACACTACGGACAATTTAGCCTACCCAATTCACCTGTACCGGATGTCTTTGGACTTGTGGGGGAAACCGGAGCGCCCGGAGGAAACCCACGCAAACACGGGGAGAACATGCAAACTCCACACAGAAATGCCAACTGACCCAGCCGAGGCTCGAACCAGCGACCTTCTTGCTGTGAGGCGATCGTGCTACTCACTGCGCCACCGTGCAGCCCAGATGTAAACTCATAGTGAGAAATAAAGCAAACAATTATTTGTGTTATATTGCATTATTATTATTTTGCCATTCCTATATTAACACAATCATTCAAATAAAGAACTTTTAAATAAAAACTGAAATGATCCATCAATAGGACCTCTGCTGTGAGACAGACAGACATCTGGATGAGGCACAAGACCAGATAAAGTGGTTTAAATCCCAAAGGAAAACAAGATCTCATCCAGAGATTTCCACCATTCAGACCCCCTGGGCTTCAACAAACTCTCAGAGGAGAGACATAGCGGAAACATAGTAAATTAACTCGAGGATGTGCTTTCTTCAAAACTGCCCTTTGGCCTACAGCTCTTCTATTGCAATCAAGTCAAATTCAGTAAGCAAACATTGCTTAAGATAGTAAACGGTACTTAAAGCCTGCAACTTTTGAGTCAGGAAAGATGACTGCCGTTTGACTTTCCACCCAGTAACCCTGAACGAGCCAAACTGCAGGAGGCCAAAAGCATTGAGCCAACTATCACCATTATTAACCATCTAAATGTGGAATATCTATTGTTATGACAGCCAAAATACCATACTAGAATTTTTGTATATTCTTTTTGTGGCTTTTATCTTCGATTGTGATGACATTGAAGAAAGAGACAGATTCTAATTTCAATGTCGTGACTCGTGTTATGACTAACCAACATTAAATTTGTAAACAAAAGTAAACATAAATGTCCTTAAAGGGACAGTTCACCCAAAAAAGAAAAAAGAAATCTGTCTTTATTTACTCAAGTGGTTCCAAACATATAGTTTCTTTCTTCTGTTGTTGAATGCTGGAAAATGTCGGTAGCGTTTTGACTATTGATACTATTGATATCAGTGGATAGTTTTTTAACATTTTGCAAAATATCTTCTTTTGTGTTCAACAGAAAACAAAACTCTAAACTAAATGTTTAAAGGAACTAAAGGTTCGGAACCACATTAAGATAAGTGGTGAATAAATGTAAACTTGTGATTAATTAGGCCTTAAATATTCTCTCATCATTTATTATGCCTTAAATATTCTGTCATCATTTACTTTTCCTTCACCCTTCACTTGTTGAAAACCAATTTGATTTTATTTCTTCTGTTGAACACCAAAGAAGATATTTTGAAGAATGCTGGTATCTGGCACCCATTGACTTCCAGAGTAGAAAAAAATTACTATGGAAGTTGACGGGTGCAAGCTACCAGCATTCTTCAAAAGATCTTAAAACCACATGAGAAAGAGTAAATGATGAGGTAAATTTCATGTTTGGGTAAACTATCCCTTTAAGGTCCCAATATACTTCAAGTGAAATCGAAACATGAAATGGTGTAACGCTATAGTGAAAATCTGGCTAAAAGAAAGTTTGTTTCAGAAGTTTGCCAAAGCTTTAAAAAAAGAAAAAGAAAGAAAAGGTTCTCTCAAATGAAGATCTAATAAGTAGGTGTGGTTCTGGGGCTCCGCCTTCTTTCCCATCCCACTCTTCAGCCAATCAAGAACAGATGCTCGCAATTAAAAACAAAAGCAGCATAATATTAGAAATTGAAGTGTAATCCTAATTAAAAGATAATTAAAAATTAAAATTCACACGCACTGTGAAGCTGTGCGGGTAAAAAAATGGCATAGGCGGGCATCAAGCAGCGCCTGCAGTTAAACTCACAGCGGTTTATCATGACACTTTTATCGATAATGTTTCCCCCGCATTTCGAAAGTAAAACATAGTCTAATATTAAGTTCAGTGTGTGGGTGAGAGGGGGGCATTTTTTTGATGAGACCTGGCTATGTTGTGGTTCTGTGACTGCTGGTGTTGGTTACTGTATGGTTAAAAATTATGACAATGCAATTAATTATTTAATGCAATTTCAACTCAATTTAATTATAAAGCACTGTCAACACCACATATGGAGCCAAAGTACTGTATAGAGAAAAAGAAAACAACAGAAAAGAAAACATGAAATAAAGTTTACAAGACATTTTTAAAAAGCAACAGAAAACAAATGTTTTTAGCGCACTCTTAAATAAATCTACACTGTAAAAAAAATATGTATTAATTAACAGTTTCCGTATTTTGTGGTTTACATGGTGTTTTCCCATTTATTTAAGGTTGTGAATTGCATTATGGGACTTTGATCTCTGTTCTGTCGACTTTTGATGTTGAAAATTCAACTCTGCAGTCAGTGTTGCCAGATATAGCTGAGTTTTTCCACAAAAAAACGCCCAAAATATTAGATTAATATTTTATTTTATTTAAATTTATTTAAATCAAAATTAACCTAGTTACTTTAACTGTAATAATTTTTAACCATACAGTAACCAACACCAGCAGTCACAGAACCACAACATAGCCAGGTCTCATCAAAAAAATGCCCCCCTCTCACCCACACACTGAACTTAATGTTAGACTATGTTTTACTTTTGAAATGGAGGGGAAACATTATCGATAAAAGTGTCATGATAAACCGCTGTGAGTTTAACTGCAGGCGCTGCTTGATGCCCGCCTATGGCATCTTTTACCCGCACAATCAAATTAAAAACCGCCCAATCTGGCAACACTGTCTACAGTTTTTTACATCTTTATTCTAACTCTGCTGACAATTTGTTTTGACATTTTGATATTTACTCTTAGGACACAAACATGATCAGGGCGTTATGCAACAAACAAATGAAGAAATGCAGTTTCCGGGACCAATGAATAACAAATGATAATACTTTATGAACGGTGCAGCTGTTTCAGCTCAGCAATCTACACAAGAGAGCCAAACATGCACCAGAGGCTTAAACAACATTAATGCCCATTAGAATACACCAAAAAACAAAGTTTTTGAGTTCCTCTCAGCTGAAATCACTTCACATACAGTACACAGCAGGCCCTTGACCAACAACTGTAGGCCTCCCCTTTAAGCACTTTATCATAGCAATGTGGATTCTTGCATGAGCATAATTTCTTACGTAAAATTCACCAATGCTGTATTTTTTAATCAACAATACAGTACTATTATGAAATATTATTAACTTTCAATAGTGCTGTTTGCTACTATAATTATAAGCTGAAATTTTAGCTCCAGAGTCCTTTAATCCTTCAAATATTATTATAATATGCTGATTTGGTGTCCAAGACACTTTAAAGGGTTAGTTCACCCAAAAAAATGTATTTACTCTAAATTTAAATCTACTCATCCTTCACTTATTCTAAACCTGTTTGAGTTTTTTTATGTGTTAAAAAGAAAAGAAGATACACAGAAAAATGTTGGAAACCTGTGACATTTACTTCCATAGTATTTGTTTTTCCTATTCTACTATGTGTGTCAATGGTTTGCAACATTTGTCAAAATATCTTCCTTTGTGTTCAACAGAAAAAAGGAAACTCATAAAGGTTTGAAAACAGAGGGAGTACATTTTCAATTTTTGGGTGAACTATCCCTTTAATAAAAAGAAAAGTTCAAAAGAACAGAATTTGTAGCATTACAAATGTCTTTCTTTTCACATTTGGTCAACTTATCTTGTCATTTATTTTAAATAAGTTAAATAAGCATCAGTTTCTTTAACAAATATATTTTAGAAAAACATTTGATTTACAAGCAGAATTTGTCTAAACAAAACTGGTGGACTAAGATTCAATCAAATAGGCATAAAAAAAACAATGCTAAATGTATCAATTAAAATGCAACTGACCATATAACCGTGTATTATTGGGATAATTGAAATTAATTAATCTTGGCAATTTTTTAAAAATTATAATTAAAGTACTTTTTATTAATAATTATATTATTAAATAATATGTTCTTTATTATATTGAAAAGACTTTATTATATTAACCCATTATTATGAAAATAAATGTTAAAGTGTGATTTTTCCGGCCATTTTTGTTTGGTTTTGTGAAAAATAAATAAATCTGGTTCTATGCTATATATTCACTGCTAAAATTGGCTATGAAAGCAAAAGAAAACACAGTAGAAACTGCCATAAAGTGTGAAATGATTGAAAACACTCCACTGGATTCAAGCCCCTGAGAAACAGTGTGGCTTTAATCATCTAAAAACCTTCCCACGCTTTTCTGTGGTATTTGAGGTGTTGAGAAAATGCAATCACTGCGGTGACAGGGACAATTACGACTGATTCTATCCCACCAATTGTTCCCATGAATTGCAGGTAAAATAAAATGAAAGGCTCAGGGACAGATTAGCAGGTAAATAGGAGGATTTTATGTGTAGACACCCTGCAGGCCTGAGATTAGGACAAGACCACTGATGACCAGATTTGATAACCTCGGCCTAAAAAGGAGCTTTGGTAAAGCCAGGCCATTTTTAGTGCCACTCAGGCTCTGTTTACACTTGGTATTAAGAAACATTTTGGTTGATTAAATCACAAATAGACAAGAAAGACACAATCCTGTTTACAACTATAGTGTTTTAAAGGGATAGTTCACTCAAAAATGAACATTTGTTCTTCTGTTGAACACAAAGGATATATAAAAATGTTTTTTTTTTGTTGACTTCATTATTATTTTTTGTTGATACAATGGATGTTAATGGCTGCTGGTTTCCAGTGTTCTTCAAGATTTCTTGATTTGTGTACATAAGAAAAAAGAAATTGTTAAAAGTTTAGAACCAGTTCAGTGTGAGTAAATAATGATGACTTTTGTTTTATTTTTGGGTGAGCTGTCCCTTTAATTAAACACTTTTTTCTACTTTTGATAGCTTTTCTGAATTGTGGAGTGGAGATATGGGAGTGTATGGGATTTATGACATTTTACAATCTAATATTTTCAAACAAGCTCATGGAATTAACATTTAAACACACAATGAAGCAATGGAAAAGGATCTGGAGAGAAACATTTAAACACGAAAGAAAACAATGGAAAAGGATCTGGAGAGAAAACGTTTGTGTAAGACTCAAGAATAGTAGCTGAACTTTGTGCTTTTTGCATGTTTTTATTTTCAACCCAAACTTTTGATTTCAAAGGCGTTTGGCTAGTGCAATTTAACAACACATCCCATAATGATCATGTTTGGTCAGACAGACTGAAAGTAGGTGGACTTTTGTGGCTATTTTGAATGCATTACACTATAATATATACATGTTAACATGTACTTACATGTTTTTCGACAACCTTTGGAAATGGTCAAATAATACAAGCTCAAAAAAATGCATCTCCCATTTAGATCTGTATTTAGCATCATCCACATGTGATTGGATCAAAGAAAATGCATCTTAATGCCAGGAGTAAAACTTAAAGTCACTCAGACTCTCTTTAAACCTGGTATAAAGATGCATTTTGGTTGATTTCATCACAAATTGATGAGGAAGACATTATAATTTGTGTTGTTTTAATCATTCTGTTTTGTACACTTTCCTGATTGCTTTGAAGGGAGGATCTATAGATGGGTTTGGGATTTTTCCAGATATTTCAATCAAAAATTGTGAAATAAGCTTGTGCAATGTTCATATGTCCGAAAAGGCAGACAATGGAAAAGATAAAGAGATCAGCCAATTTTTTTTTTCTACTCTATTAACCACAAAACTGTGGGTTTGTATACGAATCAGGAATGGTCTCAGAACTTTTTTGCATTCAAACCAATCTTATGAATCCATACAACAATGGCTTTAGTTTAGTTTGTGGGTTTTTGAGGCTGAATGTATTCAAAAGTGTTTACACTCAAATGCATTTTCGGCTACCTTTAGCAAATGTGGACAAACTCTAAACATTACGGTCCCCATTTACACCTGTATTTATCACTGTACACTTGTGATTGGTTTTACAAAAAAACATCTTAAAGAGATGTATTCTGTATTTGTTTTTCCTACTAAGGAAGTCAACATTTACCAGCTTTCAGCTTTATTCACAATATCGTCTTTTGTGCTAAACAGACTTATGTTTTGGAACCACTTGAGAGTGAGCAAATACATTTTTTTGGGTGAACTATCCCTTTAACAACAGGTGTAAACAAGACCTCAAAGCAGTTTTCTTACCCGATTGGATGGGCTAGAGCTGCGCGCGACCTCCTCATAAGCTGACACATTCTCCCAGGTGGCGATAAAGGCGTGGGTAGGGCTGAACGTGGCATCTGGAAAGCCTCTTTTGACATCCGCTTCTGCACGCTTCAGCACGGTGGGAGACTCCGTCTGCCGGTAGTAGATGGATCCTTTTCCTTTGCTGGTGTCAATGTCGGCCAGGAAGGGGGCGATGACGGGGAAGTCGGTGGGAAAGCCGTCATCCACATACTGCTTCTCCATGGGAAGATCCTGAGTTGAGATAATTCCATTGGTGGTCACCTGCAATGACAATCAAAACAAAAAAATAAGTGTCTGTAATATTCATCTCATTCTGGCATCATGTTTTACACCCTTTTTTTAAAGTAAAATCGGATCACTTTAGATAAATCTGATTTTAAAAGCCACCTAAATTCTAAAACTAAAAAAGTTTTTGCTAATATTAATATTGAGATAAATGAGAAGTTACACATAAAGCAATAAAAGATATATTAATATAGCACATACAATTTGAAAGCATTTTTACAGTGTTATTTATTTCTTCAGATGGACACGCTCCTCTTAAAATAAAATATTATATATAGAAACAACTATGGAAAAAAGAAACCTCTGAAAATGTTTAGTTTCTTTGAATTTACTATGTATTTACTAGAGTAAAATGTATTTGTTTGATTTTTTACAGGTCTAAAAATAATATTAATAATAATAATAATAATCCTCTTTTCCCAAGAAAATGAGAACTGGCCAAAATATCAAATGTTTTAATTAGTTGCGATTGAAAATCAGGGGTTTTCCACCAAATTGATTTCTTAGCTCTTTAGAAATTTTACCATGATTTACAGGAGCAACAGAGTAAAAAGTAATTCTGTGTAAAATAGTTTTTATATCAGAAATCATGTTAAATGGGTTATATTAACTACAAAATCATTTGATGACATAACAGAGTACCACAGTGCAGGTCTAAAAATAATAGTCCACTTATTCATCAAAACATAAGTTTTGACCATTTGTCAGCGAGACATTTTAACCATTAAATTACTGTATGATCACTAATTCTTTTTTATATAGTTTTAATAACTAGAAATCAAAATAACTGCATTATTTCATCGACAATTGTATATTTTACTTGAACAAAAGCACTTAATTTAATTAATATGCTTGCTATTTACATAAAATCACTTTTGTAATTTTAATTTGGTGTTGTTATCGCCTCACCTTTAACTTAATGTAACTAAAATCCCTTTTGCTGTATTTTATAATGTCTACTACACTCAAAAATATTATGCTTGCTGTTTGTTCAAACTATGTATTTAAAATGATCTGAAAAAACATAATTCTTGAGTTTTTTGGGGGGGACAACTTAATTGCTTATATTTAATACACTTAAATATGTAAAAACTAATAAGTTAACGTAATTCCTTAATGTTGTATTAACACATCGATTTTGTGGAACCCAGCATTTTTCTTTTTTAGTGTGTGTGTGTGTGTGTGTGTGTGTGTGTGTGTGTTATGTAGGCTATATATCACATCTCCGCATAACATACATTAATATTTCTTCAGACAACACCAAAACCACTGTATATTGCTTAATGTACTCACATATAAGTTAGTGAAGGGCGCCTCATAGAAGTGCAAGGGTTTGCTGAGCGTGATCACTTTGGAGGTCTCATCGTCTCCCTCTTGCAGAGTCACATCGCCGTAAAACATCCCGTACGGATAGATGTCATGCCTGTCAATCCCTGCGACATGATGAAATGTCCATGAAAGCTGTAAAACGAGCAGCGCTATTTTGACCCGGGTCATTTTGGCGAGCAGCTGGTACACATGCAGCTCGTGTGCATGCGGGACTCTGACTTTGAATGAGTTTAATGCTCTTCATGAAGTGTGTGACTCTGAGAGGCTGAAATGGGAGGAGCTGTGGGAGGTCAAGCGGAAGCCGATTGGCTGACGGGTGACACACGGGACACGATCTGCATCTCATTAACTTTACAAAAAAGCGAGGAGACTGATGGGAGAAAGTTCTTCGTTTATTTTGTGGTAAAATTCATTAGAAATTAATGTCTTATTGTGTATTAAAAAAACTATGTGAAGCGTTCAGAATGATGCAAATACATCCGTCCAGTGCCGTCTGAAACTATACATACGTATATACACACGTATATGTGTGTGTATGTGTGCGTGTCTGTTAAACTAATATGTACTGTTAACATACTGTGATGCATAATAGGTTGTAATTGACAAGAAAAATAATTTATGACAATATATTGCTCTTATACAAATTTAAAATAAAAACAAAATACGTTTTTGTACGATTATATATATATATATATTTTTTTTAATTGCTACAAATGATCTTAATTGAAATTCAATAGTCTCGTTAATATATTATTACAAAACATTACTGTAATAGCATATTATGTTAGTTTGTTTAAATAGTACAATTCAGTAAAAAATATGTATATAAATTCTAAATAGATTATGATGTGTACTTTATCTGCAAGTAAGTTTTCTCAGAACACAAGAAAGACGTGTTATTTAATTAATAGCCATATCTATCCATCCATCCATCCGTCTATCTATCCGTCTATCTATCTATCTATCTATCTATCTATCTATCTATCTATCTATCTATCTATCTATCTATCTATCTATCTATCTATCTATCTATATAGCCTATTGCCTTGTGAATATTGCACAATGCATACCTTTTCTTTTGTGTATATTGCATTGTGTACATTTTTGGTTACGCGTAATAAAAGTATTGTAAAAATCTTTTATATTTTCGTGTTTGAGTGTGCAGCTTGCATATCGATAACTATTTGTCTTGCTTGCTGGTTGTGCCATCTAGTGGTTCCTATTGGAATAGTAGAAGCTGCTGGATGCTGTGATAAAAACATGATGCAATATGAAAATGTCGTCTGCAGGACTATGGCACACATTATAATATTATTAACAAGATCATTTACATTTATAAACATACGTATGGTTTATATAGTAGTTAAAATTAAAAGTGGTGAATTAAATTTTGCTTCTTAAAATATTGGCTTTTTAAAATATTAATATATGAATTTCTGATAGACTAAATGAATTAATGGTTCTAAGACAAAACAAAGTCAATTTTATGTAATGTGTCCTGTTCGATTTTATTGTTTATTTTCATAATCATGGATTAAAATGTCATTCAGTGTAACATAAGTTTAATAACATTTAATGATAACCAATTATATAAAAATTTTGCATGGTGACTTATTCTATTTAGGTCAGAAAAAGTATGTAATTTCCTTTTATTCATTCATTCATTTTCTTTTTGGCTTAGTCCCTTTATTAATCTGGGGTTGCCACAGCGGAATGAACCGCCAACTTTTCCAGCATATGTTTTACGCAGTGATGCCCTTCCAGCTGCAACCCATCACTGGGAAACATCCATACACACCCATTTACACACATACACTACTGACAATTTAGCTTACCCAATTCACCTATACCGCATGTCTTTGGACTTGTGGGGGAAACCGGAGCACCTGGAGGAAACCCACGCCAACACAGGGAGAACATGCAAACTCCACACACAAATGCCAACTGACCCAGCCGAGGCTCGAACCAGCAACCTTCTTGCTGTGAGGCGAGAGCGCTACCCACTGCGCCACCACATCGCCTGTTTCCTTTTAACATATATATCATTTTTAATATTTTTGTATTTAATATTTTTAAATTGTGCACATTAGAAGGCAGCCACATGGTGGCGCAGTGGGTAGCACAATCGCCTCACAGCAAGAAGGTCGCTGGTTCGAGCCTCGGCTGGGTGAGTTGGCATTTCTGTGTGGAGTTTGCATGTTCCCCCTGTGTTCGCTTGGGTTTCCTCCGAGTGCTGCTGTTTCCCCTACAGTCCAAAGACGTGCTATAGGTGAATTGAATAAACTAAATTGGCCGTAGTATATGTGTGAGAATGCAAGAGTGTATGGGTGTTTCCCAGTACTGGGTTGCGGCTGGAAGGGCGTCCGCTGCGTAAAACATATGCTGGATAAGTTGGCGGTTCATTTAATGAATTTACTTTTGTAAAAATTATGTCAAATTTAGGTGCTGCTTTTTCCCCAGTCTTCAGTGTCACGTGATCCTTCAGAAATATATTAAACTCAAATATCCTTTGAGTCTTTGCTTTAATAATATTACAAATCTTCTTACTTGATCAATATATTTATCCGTATTACAGTTTTTCTTAGTCGCTTTGGTACATTTCTCAGGTCAGAATTGAAAATCTCAAAACTCCCTGTTCAATCTTTACATCAATGTGTCACTTGTGCACATCAAAAAAGAAGATTCTCATTTCTTAGAACAAGTTGCAAATGCTTTTGTACATCCATGCAAATGATTATGTGCAATTCTCTGCTGTTTCCTGCATTATCAGTTGCTTATGTCATGTTGATTTTGGTCTCTGTTGAGTAGCTTCACACCCCACAACATTTACGTTTGTTCATGCCATGAGTCTTTACATGCAAAATGACTGAACAAGTTGTCATAATGAATTTTTCCATGTATTTATTCATTCATTTATTTTATTTTCGGCTTATTCCCTTTAATAATTTGGGGTCGCCACAACGGAATGAACCGCCAACTTATCCAGCATATGTTTTACGCAGCGGATGCCCTTCCAGCTGCAACCCATCACTGGGAAACATCCACACACACCCATTCACACTCATACACTACGGACAATTTAGCTTACCCAATTCACCTATACCGCATGTCTTTGGACTTGTGGGGGAAACCGGAGCACCCGGAGGAAACCCACAAGTC
>CAIGQW010056782.1:2118125-2155196 GCA_903798125.1 Danio choprae | reverse complement strand
ATCCATCCATCCATCCATCCATCCATCCATCCATCCATCCATCCATCTATCCATCCATCCATCCATCTATCTATCTATCTAATCACTCTATGAAAACATCTAATGGAATAGTCTGCTCTTTCAGTGGTGATCTGTTTGTTTTTTTAATCTCAAAGCAGATTCAGAAACCCCTAAGGACATTTTTAATCTAGTGAGATGAAGCCAACTGTGAGGTCAAAGGGACACGTTATGTTCCCTCAACCACTACAATAATTGTTTTGAGACCGGGAGCCCCATCAACTGCGATCGGCAGAAGAAAAACTTGAAAAACGTTTAAGTAGGCGTTCAATCATGGAGGATTTTCCAGTTTGGTAGAGACATAGAAACTGTCCTGAAGCTATCATTCAATGATCACTGGTTTTCCAGTTTTACCAGGGTTGTGCTTTTTGGGGTCAAAGTTGAAAAGGCACGTTTTCCAACTCTCAGTCTGTCACTTTGGACTCTTTCATTGACGAGTGAATCATGTGATGTGATTTTCTGCAACTTGAGCAGTTCTTTTAAATCTACATGTATGCGTGTATTTATATAATCAATATATTTATTGTGCTTTATGTCGCTACAATAGTGACATATGTGTGTTCATACGTAGGCTGATGTGATTCAATGTTAATCATTTCTTTCATGTGAGAAATTCTGACTGTACATAATTGTACATAATTACAGTATAAGCATGTACGCATGACCACATGTGTGATGCCGTTGAATAGCTGCTACAGACCTGTTTTTGCGTCAAGATACCTGTTTTTCTGTGCCTTCGAGGCTCTTGAATGTACTTCTGATATAATGTGATGTCTGTGCATGTACAGTAATTCATCTAGAATTGTTGTGACATTGTCTGTTAAATGTATTGTACTCACATCATAGCCATTCACATGAACTGCATAAAGGAGGAAATCGATAAGAGATGAGAGCCTGGGGCAGGATTGTGTGTTAAATTCTAGTTAAGTTTCTGGATTTGAATTTGAGAAGCAATGTGGTTTGAATGTAAGGAATTGTAATTAAAGAAAAATCAATGCAAAGTTTGAGTGCTGTCTTGTCAAAGCCTTGTTTGAAAGGATTAAAGAAGATCAAAAAGGTTTCGGGTTTATACGTCTTTTATAAGGTTTATACGCCTTTTGGATAGAAGAAAGTTCTATGATATGAATGCAAAAGAAGTGATTTCAGATTTTTGCCCCAACATGCTCAAGATGCATGTCATAAAAAAGAAAGAAAGCATGCATACTTTTCTTCCAGAGGTCATAAATAGGTTACACTTAAATGCTGGTGTAGTGCATTTGTTGCACACGGTCCTATTCCACAATCAGATTACCTTCAAAATATGGTGACAAACAGATTTGTTGTTAGCTCTTATATGAGCAATATCACACGAGTAGCAGTGCGATATGGCTGTATATCGGCACTGACCGCAGACTGAGTGCCTTAGTGCACCCACAGGCAGGCACGTGCACAGGTAGGGTTCAACCTGTGCAGAGCACATTGCCTTTTTTCTCATTAAAAAAAATGCCCCTCAAATGAATGAAAGTGACCTTCGCCAACATCCGCCCACCCCCCGCTCTTCACTTCGATTGCCCCATCCGCCACAACCCCCCCCCCCCCACCACCTGCTCCCCACTTCGTGATCACACCCACCCTTCACTTAACGATCGCCTCCATCTGCCATGTCAGAACAGCAGAAACCGTTGCTACTTCACCAACGTCATTTTAGAGCAAGTATTTGAATGATTCTCTAGCGTAATGTCTAAAGTTATGACAAAACAGGTGATTTTTGCTCACATTTTAAGATTATAAGGCTGAACGGCATGAAATGCCATGGAAAAAGTGAAGCGCTATGAATACTTTATGGATGCACTGTATAATGATTTGTTCTGCTGTAGTTAGAAATTTACGCTGAGAAAATGCTGTTTTCTACCTCAAAGGACTTATGCAGTCTCTGTCGCCATCTTGTGGCGGAACGTCAACCGTCACTTTTTTTAGTCTGCTCAGACAGGCTTATGGCGGCTGATGCACTGAATCCGATGCTCCAAAACTATAAATATTTAAAATAGGCACTATCCTTACAAATAAACTTATAAAAAGCCTCAAAAGTACATTATGTTGTCCAACAGCAGCAATATTTGTCAAGCTGTAGAGTGTCCTCTGCTTGTCGCTCTATGTGGGCGGAGTAATACACTAGAGTGAAGAGGCTGGACGAGTGCTGTTACTTGCAGAATATCGCACGGCCATCAGCCAATCAGATTTAAGAACCAGACAGAACTGTTGTATAAAATAATATGAATATATTCATCGGCATTGTGTGTGCTGCAAGAAATCACATACACTCAGAAAATGATGTTTGCTGTTTTATCAAACTACTTATTTTAAATGAGCTGAAACAAAACAATTCTTGAGGTTTTTTTTTTAGAACAACGTAATGGTTTTATGTTCAATCCAGTTCACCAGTAAGTGAACTTAATTCCTTTATGTTGTCTCAACACAAAACTATTGTGTAAAACCCACCATTTTTAGCAATGTATTAAATAACATTTACTTAATAACTTTTAAGCGTTGCGTTTAGTCGACTTATTGATTTAAAAAAGCAACAGGTTTGCTCGTTTTTTAAAGGTATATGCTACCTGGCAGCGTCAATGCACCTCTGATAATAAAAGTATAGCGTCTGTGTGACTCAAGGGATGATAAATGGAATGAAAGTCTATTAACCACTCAGCATATGTACGTAAGGGTCACAAAACCAGTTCTGTTTATTTAAGTAGAAAGATAGTTGCACTTACTGAAGTTTGAAATGGGATGGTTGTGGGAACTACAGATAAATGTCATAATATGTGCATATTTAGACAAGAGATCGGGGTCCGATGTGCACCCTGTGGGAGTGTGAGAAGGAGGACACAGATCTCGATCTGGCTTCCATTCAGCTCAGGAAAACCTCAGTTCACATCAGCAAAATCAACAGCTTACAGTCAAGTTTAGGTGCTTACAGTTGCAGGCATCTTGAGAGCTCAAATTTCCTGTGGTTCATTGCAGTACGAAGAATTATAGCAGTGTTTAAAGATAAAGTGTTTATCAGATAAAGACATTGAAAAGCTTTGACTCAGTTCAGCACTTTCTAGTTCTATGAATAGAGGCAATGAGGTGTCAACGTGATTTGTTATAAAGACGCTTTCAGTGTTTCCCATGTTGACAGGATCTTTACCTCTCACATGTGCAGTGCTTTGTAGTGGTGCGTGTACAAGGACTATTAATTCAGACCATTGATTCTGAATAATATGTTCAATCTTCTCATTCGTGAGCCACTCCAGTTACTTGTTACTGCTTGCATTTGCATAAGTATATGCATAATTATCTGGCCACAGTTCTGTGAGATTTGTCCATTATGAATTTTGAGGTAATGCATGTTATACTGTTATACAAATATACTGTTTTAGTAATATTATAATATTTAGTAATATTATTAGCAGATCTTAGTATGGTTATTTGGTCCATTTTGGTGTGCACCCGAGTACAATTGCCCAAACGAACCACACCAAAATGGCAAACAAATTCTGGTATGTTTTAACCAAACAATGAGACAGGTGTGAAAGCACCCTTAGAATAATGATAATTAGAAAGTAAACTAGGGAGTGACATGGTGCCTCAGTGGTTAGCACTGTCGCCTCACAGCAAGAAGGTCGCTGGTTCGAGTCCTGGCTGGGTCAGTTGGCATTTCTGTGTGGAGTTTGCATTTTCTCCCCGTGTTGGCGTGGGTTTCCTAAAGGTGCTCCGGTTTCCCCCACAGTCCAAAGACTAAATTGGCCGTAGTGTATGTGTGTGAATGAGTGTGTATGGATGTTTCCCGGTACTGAGTTGCAGCTGGAAGGGCATCCGCTGTGTAAAACATATGCTGGATAAGTTGGCGGTTAATGTCGGTGCCAATGGCGAAGTGGAAAGTGCATCGACACATGCACTCCGGTGCTCACGGTGACCCGAGTTCGATTCCTGCCTCGAGGTCCTATGCCAATCCTTCCCCTCTCTCTGCTCCCCACACTTTTCTGTCAATTCTCTCTACTGTCCTATCCATTAAAGGTGAAAAACCCGAAAAAATAATTATAAAAAAAAAAAAAGTTGGCAGTTCATTCTGCTGTGGCAAGCCCTGATGCAAAAAGGGACTAAGCCGAAGGAAAATGAATGAAGTAAACTTAATATACACACTTAAATTAATGGTCCTAAAATAGGGTAGATAACATTTTTGTTTGTTTGATTTTGAGGTGAAATGTGAGCTGGAAATGTTGACACAGGATTTACTCAATTACACTCATGCTAATGAACGCTATCCACTGTGATTAGCATCAACGATGGTAATGAAGATTGGAGACTCATGAACAACTCTGTGGCCTGTTTATTCTTATGGAAGTTTTCACAGTAATTACATAAAGCCAATCTAACCATGTTTCCATTTGTTTTGTGACGCACGGGGAGGATGCAGTGATCAGTGAGGTTTATCTCTGAGCCCTGGCCAGAGCACCAGCGGATGACTAGCAGGAAACAGCTGCCGGTCTGTGGGGAGATTAGCTGATGCCACACATCACCAAACACCCATCAACATGCATTATCAGTACGCACTGACACAAGACTCTCTAATGAACATTGTCCGTATACATTTCCCCCCTCACTCTTCTTTTTCACAATCCCCCAAACACCCATTGTTACGTTTCTCAGGAAAAGGGGTCAATACTATTCCAATCATTCTGGTGCTTCTTGAAGTTTAATGTGGAGTGAAATTAAGCTATTTGCTGAGCTCAGCAATATTTCTCTCTAATGACCTTAGACCTTAAAGAGACAGTTCACCCAAAACTTTAAATGCAAGTATTAATTTTCAAGAGTTCACACTTAGCTGATGATTGATAATAAAGCGTATTTGGCATGCTGTCCCGGGAGAGAGCCCTGAGCTCAGAATATCCTCGAGCCCTGGGCTCCCTCCCGTTTGAAGGGCGAGAGGGGAGTTTCAGCTCAGGTAGGTCTCGAGAACTCCCCTGCTTGTGAACGTGCTGAGATATGCTGGCTAAGATTTGTCTTAAGATGCTACTTTGGAGTAGCCAATTTACTTATGGTGTATGTCTTTGGACGGTGGGAGGAAACCGGGAAGCCCGGGGAAAACTCATGCAAGCACGGGGAGAACATGTAACTCCGCATAGAAACGCCGACCGGCCTGGTGAGGGACAAAACCAGTGGCGTTCTTGCTGTGAGGCAACAGTGCTAACCACTGGGCCGTCGTGCCACCCGGTCAGGAGAAGGGAAGGGGTAGGGGTGGAAGGGGGGAATCTTCAAGACGAAGACTCTGGTTATTTATAGTGTGTCAGTATTCGTCTGATTGGTGCAATATACAGAGCTGAAGCGGTACCAGCCGTGTTCAATCCTAAGCACGTGATCCTCTCAAAATTTGTTTAGAAATAAACCACACTTAAAACACATTTTCATTAAAAAAAAGTCTTGGAAAATAAAATATTTAATCCAAAATGGGGCGTGATGTTGTCTTTATTGTGTGAAATATCCCTTTAAATTGTCCTTGTTTTGCCTTTTCGAATATTACCTTGTGTAGTGTGTAATAACTTGAGGACAAAATTAGAGAAGAACCTACCATTTTCTACATTTTGAGGTCACTGGTTAGTCCTCTTTGAAGAGATCCTAACATGAGTAAAATAGCATTTTAAAGCCTATTTCATGTATTCTGGGATACAGAATAAAAAAAAACTAATCAAAATTAGATAATCAATAGAATAAACTACAATAGTCTTTATTTAATGCTTACAGATTAAAGTGAATTAGTTATTAGTGTTAAACTGCAGCTGTTGGTAATTTCCTAAATTATCTTGCAAACTCTATTTAAAGGATTGTACGGTGGCCCGTTAAGGAAAAGTTAAGAAAACACATGCAAACAGAAAAACACTAACAAATTAAGCTAGCATTTTCAACAGTTTGACGACACACATGCAAGCAAACTCTCACAACATGTGCACATACAGAAATGTGCTGCAAATAGCGCAGACCACAACAAAAATGTCGGGGGACCCCAAAACCGTGTCAGTGGTTCACTTAACTTTAATTGTGCAAATTGTCAAATTATTAGAGCTAAAATATATACAAACTACAAGAATGTGTATGACCATGTTAAAATAAACAAAAAAAACTCACCTCTCAGATCTCCAACAACTCTCTGCTGATTCTAAATAAGAAGTATGCCTCATCCGCCACAACCCCCCCCCCCCACCTGCTCTTCACTTCGTGATCACACACACCCTTCACTTAACGATCGCTTAACATTCACTTAACATTTCATACATATTATTCTATATAATTGCAGCGTGTTTGCAGTCCGTTTCTCTCGGCCACCATAAGACTGACCCTTTTAGACATAGCAAAAGAAGCTGTGTAGACAGACAATTGGCTGAAAGTTCAGTTTAGTGAAGAAGCCAGGATTACTTTACTTTGGTTTCAGCACTTTTTGCTTTAATGGGGAAAGAATTTGTGAGAGTGTTAATTCAATCACTGAGGATTTTTAGCGGTGACTAATCTGAACACCTCTGAGTAGCCACTGGATTTGTAAGATCAACAGAAATGTGATTTGGTTGTTCTGAGATCTAAATATAACACTGTAAACAGAAAGTGTGTCATTTGTTTTCAAAATGTAAGGCACATTATGTCATTTTTGCCACTAGAGGGCAAATATTTACAACAAACAAATGTGTATTTTGATGATACAATGAGTTGTGGTCTTCATTACATCCTAAAGAACTCCTGCAGAAATCATGTTCATGGATGAGCGAAAGTATTCATCACCTATCATCATGGTAGTATGAAGCGGAGTAAGGCTGGAAGCCATCGAAGGAAAACGAGATCGCTAAAGCAATTGCTGATGAGAGATGAGCGAAACGCCTTTTTATTATGCCACAGTCCACCATTTCTGGTTCTTTCACTCGTGATCACATGCTGTTGTAAGAAATCAGTATGCCTCGAGCCAACTTCCACTTCATTTCACAATTGAGTTCTCCTTTCTTAACAAAAAACTTAATTATTATAGAGAGGAGAGTTCCTCAAATTAAATATTTAAATAATACCTTTAGGGTAATAAGTCACCACTTGTAGCATGGAAGCGGCAGTGAGCCATCAAGAACCATCAGCTGACCAAAAGCAATTCTGTTTAACCTCATTCACTTTAACAGTTGGTGTTCCCACCTGAAAAGTCTACCAAAAATCTGGGAATGAAAGAGTATCACTTTTATTGTTATCCTTAATTTACATTCAAAGCGAAACCTTAACATGTTAAGCAGGAAGATGAATACTAAACGGTGTCAAATGTTTAAACGGGAGGACGACTGGGGTTCATTTCGACTCCTAAGTACTGTCTCTACTTTGTCACTACTACTCTGGAATAAAACGTCTTCAAGATGTCCTCGTCATTTTATCTTACACTGTTTTATCATATTAAATACATTTTAGGATTCTGTTATAATACTGCTCTGTGCAGTCTAATAAAACACACAACATACTAGTCCATGCTGCTAGTTAAAATTGCTTATCTCGAAAAAGGATTCCTCGAAACATTTGGGGTAATGTAAGTCAGCAAAATATGTAACACTGTTCTAGTGGTTTTTGGATATTTTAATAAATAAATCATACGTAGTCTGCCTTTAAATGCAAACACCAACATATAATAGATTTTTTTTTATTATGCAGGGGTGTTTTTAACCAACTTATCTTGTTCTTGTAGGATTTATGGCTTCATTTTGGTCCTCAGGATGTCTCCATAAATTACTTACAAATCAATAGTTCATGAGCAGAATTTTAAAAAAAAAGGGATTTTGTTTATGGATTTCAGCATTAACTGGCTTGTCCAATAAATGGAATAATATACAGGTCTTGACAAGTAATGCGCGACCAGTGTTTCTACTCAATGTGACCCCTTGGTCTCAATGCATGGGAAATCCCCCAAAAGTTTTTCAGAAATTCAGTTGATTTAATCTGGGAAGCAACCACATATTGATCCACATCTTTAAATTCATGTCATACCCACAACCTCCTCCACCAAAGAAGGAGTCACCAAACTGCGCTCTTCCGTTACAAAGAAACAGAACAGCTAATTATTAACTAGCTCATGCATTTGGAGGATTTTTTATTTGCCTTTCTGCTTCTGATTAGTAGAAGTGAGGCTGGCATAACATTTATGATGCGATGGATGACATCGGTTGGGCATGCGGGAAAACACATCATCTCATCTCACTAGTCATGCTCACTTCCGAAGTGCTTCGGCCAAGCCTGCAACCCATGGCGTGTACTTCCCAGCCCCAAAAATAATTCAGATACTAAGTAATCCTGGAATGGGCCATATGACAAGCATAAACCTCAGGAGAGAACAGCACAGCCTGAATGTTCATGAGAACTACTGGCGAGACGCGATTGGTGGAGGACCATGAACTACGTGACTAAATGATGAAATTACTCAGTATCATGTTCTCGTTGGGTTTTCACTGAACATCCAGACTAGGAAACACTGGTTTTAACTAAATAATTTACAGCCCACCTCTGCTTGTGCAATTATTTGCTCAAGATGACTGGAAAACTACTGGCAAAGGCAATGAACACAAAAGGCCTAATGGGACTGTTGTTAATTCAAGATGGAAGCACTTTAAGTCTGCTTGGACTGATTAACTTCATTTGTTTTTACAGTCAGAAGCACCAGGAGCAGAGCTTAAATAATGTGCTTTCCATGTGCAGTGCATTCCAGCACAGCCAGAAGAAGAACCTGCATTGATGGACCACTGTTTTCAAGAGCACTTGGAGGATTTTCTTATTTATGAATTACATTTTATGAACTAAATCAACCAGATGCATATAACCATGTCTTTGGGGACAAATTTATTTTATAAAGCATTATTAAAAAAGTGAAGGTGACTTTAGGTTTAATTCTAGTTGGGTATAATGTATTTAAACTATTTGGAAAACACAGATCTTTTCATACTGAAGTTGACAATCTCTGATTTTATGGTCAATCATATTAACCTTGCTTGTCATTTTAACCTAAATTAAATTAAACTAAAAATAACTTAAAAAGGCCTGTAACACCTGAAAAAAAACATGATTAACTATATTACTAAACTTTTTAAGTTTAGTAAGATATAATTAGCATAAATCATATGTTGTCATGACTTGAAAAAAGGATTTTAAGCTGAATCACATTAACCTTGTTAATCATTTTAACTTAAGTTGCATTAAACTTAAAATAACTTAAAATGCCTTGTATAACTTATATACTGTATATTACTGAACATTATAAGTTATAAAACTTAGTAAAAAACTTACTAAATAAATTATAATTAGCATGAAAATATGTTTGTGACGACTAAACCTTTTCCATCACCCTCACAACAGAGCGCTTTGTAAAATTTACTTTAATAAACTTTAATAAATAACGTAAATTGCTATTTTAAGTGTTTGTACAAAGTTTTGCAAGACATAATTGCAAAGCATATAATTATTTTCTATGTATTTTTGATTAGGGTCTTTTTTCGGGTTTAAGGTCTCTTATTTTCATAAGGGCTCGGTTTATTTGATGAATAAAATACAGCAAAATAAAAATATAGCAAAATATTATAACGATTTAAATATTGTTGTTTAATATATTGTAAATTGCTAAGCTGAATTTTAAGCTGCCATTTCTACCACTTGATCTAACAAAAATAATTACAATATTCAAAATGTATATTTATTATTGTAAATGTTGAAAAAATTGTGTTGCTTAAGATTTTTCTGGAAGCTGTGATACATTTCTACAGTATTCTCTGATAAACAAAGTTTAAAAGAAACATATTTTTTCAATAGAAATCTTTTTAACATTATAAATGTATTTATTGTCACTTTTGACTCATCCTTGCAAAATAAATATATCTTTCCTTCAAAAATAAACCTAATAAACACACACATATTATGTTATATTCCCAATTACTCTCAAATGGAAAATATAGAGAGATCTGTGCCCTTTTATAATGAAAAATAAAATAAAATCTTTTCTGGTTTGTTTAACTGTAATCATTTTCCTATGTGAGAAGGACAGGCCATTTTGCTCAATAAATGCCTGTTACATTACAGATGTGAGAAAATTAACCAAACTTAATCTCCTCTTGGCACACCAACATCTGCCTGTACAGTGTTTCTTCATGGAAATCTAAATATTGCTTTCACTGTCGTTACTCATGCCTTGTGACTGTATATGATGCTAAACAATACGTCAGCATATGGATGATGATCCTTCCTCTATTTCTAAGGATGTCTGAAAATAATACAAAACCTATAGTTATTTTTAACAGTCTCTGAACTTTCTGCAGTGAAGTGGAATTGGTCTAAGGGCTAAGACTCTGAAAGGCCTGATGGCACACTGACCTCTGTACACCACTGGCTTAATGTCTAAATGAAACTTCACCTCTTGCATACAAAAATGTCTTTGCACATACAAAAACAGACAAATGCCCAGTGTGATGAGTGGTAACCAAGAGCTAGAACCTGAAGCTGAATTATGTGTGTTTAAAAGCTTTTTTATCCCAGTTACTAATGCATACTAACAGTAAAACTCATTAAACAGACTACAGGTTCCAACAGAAATGATCAAATAATCAATTTTGGTTCCCCAGAGAATCTTTCAGTGACTAGTTCTTAAAAAAACAACTTTATTTATTCATTCATTCATTTTCTTTTTGGCTTAGCCCCTTTATTAATCTGGGGTCGTCACAGCGGAATGAACCGCCAACTTATCCAGCATATGTTTTACACAGCGGATGCCCTTCCAGCTGCAACCCATCACTGGGAAACATCCATACAAACTCATTCACACACATACACTACGGACAATTTAGCTTACCCAATTCACCTATACCGCATGTTTTTGGACTTGTGGGGGAAACCGGAGCACCCGGAGGAAACCCACATGAACACGGAGAGAACATGCAAACTCCACACAGAAATGCCAACTGACCCAGCCGAGGCTTGAACCAGCGACCTTCTCGCTGTGAGGCAATTGTGCTACCCACTGCGCCACCGCATCGCCCAACTTTATTTAATGATTGTTAATAATCTTTAGGACCTTTCTTTTTTAATACAAACCTATTTTGGAATGGAAAAGGTTTCCTATTTAGAAATCTGATTTATTTTTAATATATTCAAATTACACATATTACATACAAGTTCATGTTTTGATTTTACATGTATAAAATGTCATATATGCAACATATATTTCAAAAATTTGCAAAAATATTTACACACATACATACAAGGGTTGGACAATGAAACTGAAATGCCTGGTTTTAGACCACAAGAATTCATTAGTATGGTGTAGGGCCTCTTTTTGTGGTCAATACAGCATCAATGCATCTTGGGAATGACAGATACAAGTCCTGCACGGTGGCCAGAGGGATTTTGAGCCATTCTTCTTGCAGAATAGTGGTCAGGTCACTATGTGATGCTGGTGGAGGAAAAAGTTTCCTGGCTCACTCCTCCAAAACACCCCAAAGTGGCTCAATAATATTTAGATCTGGTGACTGTGAGGTCATGGGAGATGTTCAACTTCACTTTCATGTTCTTTCACCAGTCTTGCTGTGTGTATTGGTGCATTATCATCCTGATACAGAGCACCCCCTTCAGGATACAATGTTTGAACAACTAGGTGCACATGGTCCTTCAGAATGGTTCGGTAGTCCTTGGCAGTGACGTGCCAATCTAGCACAAGCATTGGGCCTAGGGAATGCCATGATATTGAATCCTAAACCATTACTGATCCACCCCCATGCTCCATCTGGGCATGCAGCAGTCTGGGTGGTACGCTTCTTTGGGGCTTCTCCACACTGTAAGTCTACCGGATGTGGTAAAGACTCATCAGATAACAATACATATTTCACATTATCCACAGCCCAAGACTTTCCCTGCTGGCACCATTGAAGCCAATATTTGGCATTGGCACGAGTGACGATAGGTTTGGCTAAATAGCAGCCCAGCCATGTAAATTGACCCTGTGGAGCTCCCGACAAACAGTTTTGGTTGACAGGTCACTGATTCGCCAATGAGACACGCACCAACAACTTGTCCTCTTTTGAACTCTGATATGTCACCCATAATGTGCTATTACTCTGCTAAATAAATCTTCACACTCTGCTCTTACCGGTGGAATGTGCAATCAATAAAGATTGGCCACCAGGCTGGTCAAATTTAGCCTGAGACCTCCAACACTTTATTCGCCAGTGTTTGTTTCATTGTCCAACCCCTGTAGTATTTTAACCACTAGAATAACAAATATATACCTATATGTTCAAACATTGTATGTATGTATGTATGTATGTATGTATGTATGCATGTATGTATGTATGTATGTATATATGAAAGCTCAAAACGGCTTTCTGTAATCATGTCGGATCAGATCATATTCATACCTTAAATGAACCAGGTCCTTACTAGAGTATGTTTAGAACGGACCGAGACCACCTCTTCAGCTGGGTCTTGGTCTATTTGCTCACCATAGTGTGATTGCTGTATTCACACCTGCCCAAAATATCCACACCAAAGAGTAAAACAAACTTAAGTTCAATTCAATCGAACCAAACAAGATAAGTGAGAATACACTCTGAAATTGGGTTCTGAATATGAACGAAGTTCTTAGGGGATTGGAACAACATGAGGGTGAAAAATGAATAACTGAATTTAAGTTTTTGGGTGACCTTGCCATTTAAAGACAAAAGGAAAGGTGTTTTAAATATCTCAATATGGTCTTTTTATCGCTGCAAAAAGTGCCTCTATTATGCCTTTTTTGCAAATTACCTTTCACACAGTGGGGAATGAAAACATCCAGCTGAGGTTTACATCTGAAATCGCACCATGGACTAGGTGACTCTCAAAAAGAAAGAGTTGACTCAGAATCGGCATACAAACGGACCATTTGTCATTTTGTCATGGCATCTGAATGAATCCCCCGCCCACTTGTTGCACGCTCAACAACTTGAACTTCAATTATAAGACAACGAAAGTGTTTTTTGACCTTACATGCCTATCAGCCTGTTAATATAACCTTTTGTAATCCATAATAGGGGCAGTTTGAGAGTTTGAGGTGCCTGACTTACAGAGTTTGTAACAATGCACTGTTAAAATGTTACGCTTAGCAACAATAGCATTAATCCTATATGCACATGCTCTGCTGATTTGAGCTCCAACCACCTCCAACTCACACCTGAATAGTCTCTAGTAGTCTTGAACACCTTGATTAGTTGCATCAGCTGTGTTTGATTAGGGTTGAAGCAAAACTGTGCAGAGCTGCGGCCCTCCAGGAATTGAGTTTGAGACCCATGCTTTAGACAGTCACAAAAACACAATGGATTGTATACAAACAATCATATAAAAGTCTAAACAGAGACAGAAAACCCCATTTCAGGAAGGTCAGTTAAGGAAATAGACTTGACAGCAGACGCAACACTACAGGCTTTATCTAGTGGCTTTAACAGGTCGCATGCTCTTAATATGGAAGCAAATAAGGATGCAAATAAGGAGGCTAACGCATGGTTTATGATTATCCAGTGTTAAATGCTGGCATATGAATACCTTTGATTAATCATCAACCCTATGTGAATTATGAACTTTGTCAAATAGAATAAAATAACCTGAGATTGTATTAACAAAAGGTTTACAATGTCTCTAGGTAACTATTTCTAGCCACAAACACAACCTGCAAACCGCACAATGCACTGAAATACACTTAACTGTGAGCTTACTTAGTATGACAAATGTGTTTTAGGGAGATTTACATTTACTACTATCCTCGTCTGAGTTTTAGGTCAAGCAAATACACTGAAAAAAGCTAAGTGGTTGCAAGCAATTTATATGGGCTGGATTTAAACAAACAAACTAAGTTGAACATTACTAAACATAATTTGTTTGTTTAAATTCAGCCCTTATAAATTGTTTGTTACCACTTACCTTAAAAAATAAACAGTAAATCCACTGAATCCATTTTTTTAGTAAATGTCAGTCACTCTCTGTTATATTAGTTAGTTTTGAAAGCCACAACTCATTTCTCATGCGAAACGGGTTCACATTTGACTTAGACATCAGGAATCGTCTCTCAGGCCTTGTAAAAAACTGTTACGATCTTCACTGGTCTCCAGGGATGGGAAAAAGTCTGGCAGAACGAGCCAGGTTTGTGGACACAGAGGAAGTATTGCAGGCTGCGTGCTTCGTTTGTTTTTATTCTTTGAAAACCGCTTTGTCTTTTCCCGTGAGGTCTCAGAAGTGGATGTCACTCCTTACCCAGTACTTCCAAAACTGTCCAGACAATGTTTTTTGTTTGTTTGGAAAGAAAAACCCTACCACCTGAAGCATGATTATGCCAGATAGGGATAAAGGTTAGACATCACTTGCATATCAACACACACATTTGCTGACAGCACTAGCTAGAGCAATTAGAACAAGGTTCGTGCAGATTTTACTGCATAAGTACTGTAATATATAATTCAAATAAACAGATATTATTCAAAGATTTGAAAAAAACAACAACCTTTCATTCAGAAAAGACACGTCAAACTGAAAAAAGTGACAATAAATATTTTTGTAACGTTGTGATGAATTTATAAAAAAAATTACTTGTTTAAACAACACAATTCTTTTTTTTATTGGCGGGGAGGGGTGGGGGGCAACTTAATTGTTTTATGTTCAATCCAGGGCGACATGGTAGCGCAGTGGTTAGCACTGTCGCCTCACAGCAAGAGGGTAACTGGTTCAAGTCCCGGCTGGGCCAGCATTTCTGTGTGGAGTTTGCATGTTCTCCCTGTGTTGGCGTGGGTTTCCTCTAGGTGCTCCGGTTTCCCCCACAGTCCAAAGACATGCGGTACAGGTGAATTTAATAAACTAAATTGGCCGTAGTGTATGTGTGTGAATGAGTGTGTATGGATGCTTCCCGGTACTGAGTTGCAGCTGGAAGGGCATCCGCTGTGTAAAACATATGCTGGATAAGTTAGTGGTTCATTCCGCTGTGGCGACCCCTGATGAATAAAGCGACTAAGCTGAAGGAAAATGAATGAACGAATATTCAATCCACTTAAATTTGCAAAAACAATTAAGTTAACTTAATTAATTTGTGTTGAGACAACATGAAGGAATTATGTGGAACTCTGCATTTTTTACATATGAATTATAAATAAAGGATGCTTTAACAAAATTCAAAGTGGAAACCAATAAAAATCAAACAAAAAGTGCTCAGGAGTAGCTTAAGGAATGTATCGGTGCTCTTTGGGTAAGGGATTCATCAGAATAAACAGCAACAGAAAATCCAAAAATGTGGAAAAAATATTTGAAAAGAATTTAATACTTTTCCCACATTTTTCGAGTGCCTTGGATTTTCTTTTGCCGTTTATTCTAGTGAAAACCAATATTTTGTAAATTGTAATAATATTTCACTATATTCATTCATTCATTTTCATTTCGGCTTAGTCCCTTTATTAATCTGGGGTCGCCACAGCGGAATGAACCGCCAACTTATCCAGCATATGTTTTACACAGCGGATGCCCTTCCAGCTGCAACCCATCTCTGGGAAAATTTCAGTATATTCATTTATTTATTTTAAAAGCAAATAATTAAATTATTATTCTTATAACTTTAGAATGATTTTTTATGTGAAAAATACTAGTAATTGAGTAGCTTATGTAAATAAATAAATAAATATCTCGACTAACCTATTCTTGAATTATAGGAATAATTATTAATAAATAATTATTAATAAATAATAAATAATCTTGACTAACTATTCTATTGAATTAATAAACAAATAAACAATTAAATTAACTAAATCGAAAGGAATCGAGGAATTGTGTGCAACCCTGCATTTTTTACACATAAATTACAAATAAATAAATGATGCTTTAAAAATATTAAAAGCGAAAACCAATATTTTGTAAATTGTAATAATATTTCACAATATTCATTCATTTGTTTTAAAAAGTATGTAAATAATTAAATTATTAATATAAGATATTATCAAAAAAATGTGTGGGAAAAATACTAGTAATTGAATAGCTTATGTAAATAAATAACCAAACAGCACTGAATTAATACACAAATAAATGATTAAATGAATGATTATACACTCTGTACACAATTACACCCTAAAAAAAGTTATCAATGAATTAAAATGGTAAGAACCTTTTTCTAAGTGCATCAACCAATTTTACCTGAACTAAATCTCAGAAAACTGAATACTTTTAGTGACTCTGGAAAAAAAATATGGCATTCAATTGTAATTATTTAAGTGATAAAAAAGAAAGTCCTTTATGTCAACTTTATGTGACCTAAGATATCGTTCCAATTACTTAAATGTCAACTATGTAACAAAAAACTGATTTTTCAATAGCTCGGGCTGCAAACAAAACACAGACAGCCAAGCATAAACTGTAAAGAGTCAGACTCAATTGCCCATACATGCAGAGATCTGGAGATGAATGTCTTCTATCACCTGCTGTGTAGAGTTTCAGCCCTGTACTGTCAGTGTTCGTCTATGTCATCATGTCATGTGCCATTGTTTTCGTCATGTGATCCCTTTGTTCTGTCTTTTCCCGCCATGTTCAGTGTTCATTAATCTCACCTGTGTCCATCCTTTGTGCCCTGTTAGTTTAATCATCCCTCCGTCTATTTATATCCTACCCTGTGTATCATTCGTGGTCTGGTATTGTATTGTCTTACGTGATGTCCTGTCTGCCCGTTTCCCGTGTCTGTCGTCAGTAAGTGTTTATATCAATAAATCCGTCCTTTTGTTAATCCCGTGTTCCTGCCTTGTTATGTCCTACAGTGCGCGTGACATGTACTGTATTTCATCCGTGATGTGGGTTAACATTCAGCAGAAGATACCATCAGAACACTCATTTATCCAGCAGCTGATTTATAGGATTTCATCTGCTAGACTGGAGAGTTTTGCTCAAGGACATAAAAGTACAGTTTTTATAGTCTGAGATGTGGAAATGTTCATCATGTAGAAATGTTCAAAATATAAAAGTTTCTTTGTAATAAATGAGTGCAGATACATAGCAAGAATACTTTTTTTTTTAAAATGTCTTAAGTCTTATGTCTTTTATTTTATTTCTTTTATTATGTCTTATGGCCTTTATTATTTTATTTTTATTATTTTATTTTTTATTATTTCTTATGTCTTTTATTATTTTATTTTTATTATTAAATTTGTATTATTTCTTATATTTTTTATTATTTTATTTTTATTATGTCTTATGACTTTTATAATTTTATTATGACTTTTATTATTTTATGTTGATTATTTAATTTTTTATTATGTCTTATGTCTTTTATTTTATTTTTATTTATTTTTATTATGCATTTTATTTTTATTATTTTTTATGTCTTATTTATTTTTATTATTTTTTTAATTATGACGTCTTTTATTATTAAATTTGTATTATTTGATATTTATTATGTCTTATGTCTTTTATTATATCTTTTATTTGGTTTTTATTTTTTATGTTTATTATGTCTTTTATTATTTGGTTTTTATTTTTTATGTCTTATTTATTTGTATTATTTTATTTTTATTATGTCTTATGTCTTATATTTGATTTTTATTTAGTCTTTTATTATTTGATTTTTATTACTTTTGTCTTATTTCTTTTTATTATTTCTTTTTTATTATGTCATGTCTTTTATTATTTTATTTGTATTATTTCTTAGTGATTTTATTACTACATTTTATTATGTTTTATGGTTTTTAATATTTTATTTTTATAATTTTATTTATATTATTTATTTATATTATTTTTATAGTGGTTCTTCTGAAACTTCTAAAGATTTTTATTTATTTATACATATTTGTTTTTAAATCTGATCTCAAAATTGCGCAACAGAAGCTAAATACTGTTATTGATCAGCACATCTGCATTTTCCTGCATGCATTTATATTTATTGTGAGGTGATTATGGCATTCTGTTGCTCACTGGCTCAGCAGCCTTCCTCACTGATCATATTAGTTCCGGATATTATTATTTAAGACTGTCAACCTGCAACTTGCATTAGTGTATATCAATTCAATATTGCTTAATGTTTTTATAATAGGCCGTGGGTTAAATATGAAGGCTTTTATTGTAGAAGACACACCTGGCTGCAATCAAAGTGAACTATCTCTGGTGTGTGTGTTATTACATCCAACAGGTTTTTACTTGTTTCGCGCATGAATGCTGACCTTGCATCTTTAAAACTGGTACATTCAGATATGGTTTAGTTTCTTTAAAAATGTTTTCTTTTCCTTTTGTTTCACTCATCTGCATGTTATGTTTTTGAAATACAAAAAACAATTATAATGTATAACATACAATCCGTATAATGGAAGTAAACTGACTTTGGGAATAGTAAGACCTGAAAGCTCTGAAAAATGATACAAGCAGTCTACGTGTTACATAGATATTTAATCTTACATATATTTAATATCTAATTAGAAGTAAACATTTTCTCCAATAGCATGACTGTGTGTATTTATATATACATAATAAATATACACAGTACACACACATAAATTATGTCTTTTATTTTCAATGCAATTAATCTGGTTTAGTCTTTTCTGAGCACTATATATATATATATATCTCAAGCTTGCAAAGATGGTTCTAATCGATGTTTTTGATCATTTAAAATGGTCAGAATCTAACTTGGACTCAAAATGATACAGTAAAACCAATGCGCTTTGTTTTAAAACCTGTTATTGTACTTATTCTAGTACATGCAAACATCCATTTTGTAACAGCAACATTATTTTTAGCATCATTTAAAAACTACTTTTTGTTTTGAGGAATAAAGTCAGTCATACCGCTTTGGACATAAGGGTGAATGTTTTTTTTACATTTACATTCAGTCATTTATCAGGCGCTTATGTCTAAAGTGACTTACAATTGAGGAGGCATTCAGCGATTCAACAAGAAGAGGCAATACAAACAAGAGGTGCTAATTATACAAAGGAATTGTTAGTGCTCAGAGTATTAAGCGCTAGAGTAAGAAGAGTGAATGTTTTTTTATAAAGAGAAGAGTGTTCCTACAGGTGGTTTGTCAAGTCCACTCACCTGTGTGAAGCATACTTCATAAATGCAAAGTAAGGAGTGATTGTAAGAAAGTGACTGGTGCACATGTGCAAAAACTGGTGCAAGTGTCGATTAAAGTGTCAGAGAGATGAAAGTGTGTTTTCTACGGGTGGTTTGTCAAGTCCACTCACCTGTGTGAAGCATACTTAATAAATGCACAGTAAGCAGTGATTGTAAGAAAGTGACTGGTGCACGTGTAAAAACTGGTGCAAGTGCCGGTTAAAGTGTCAGAGAGATGATAGTGTGTTTTCTACGGGTGGTTTGTCAAGTCCACTCACCTGTGTAAAGCATTCTTCATAAATGCACAGTAAGGAGTGATTGTAAGAAAGTGTCTGGTGCACATGTGCAAAAACTGGTGTAAGTCTCGGTTAAAGTGTCAGAGAGATGAAAGTGTGTGTTTTCTACAGGTGGTTTGTCAAGTCCACTCACCTGTGTGAAGCATTCTTCATAAATGCACAGTAAGGAGTGATTGTAAGAAAGTGTCTCGTGCACATGTGCAAAAACTGGTGCAAGTGTCAGTTAAAGTGTCAGAGAGATTAAAGTGTATGTTTTCTTTGGTTTGTCAAGCCCACTCACCTGTGAGGCACACTGCAAATTGCAGAATTAAATGTGTATATATAGTAGCATGGATGCTGTCTGTTTTTTAAATTAATAAATTCATTGCAAATTCTACTTCTACATAAAGAAGTATGTAACAAAAATATGTTATTATGTGTGCATAAGCATGAGCAATAAGCTGCAGTTCACTTAACAGCCACCGGTGTCACCAATATCATATTTTCTGAATTCTCCAGAATCTTCAAATATCACTTTGATATCACAGTAGCTAGCTGAAATTTTAGGATTAAACAACACTTTAATCCTGTTGCAAGAGTGTCTTGTATCGACATGCATATTTCATAACGTCTTGCAATCCACTGGCTTGACATATGCCAAAACAAAGAGAAACAAAATAAAAAAAGAAAAGAAAAAAGAATCAACTTCTGCTTAAGACTTTCCCCTCCAACAGAACCGCATATTGCTGTCATTGCATTTCAGCTTTAATAAGCCACATTATCACAGCTCAAACCCACGAGAAAAAGAGGAAATTGCATGTGGTGGAACTTCCAATGCAAAAAATAAACAGTGTTGAAAACGTGCTGACAGTCACATACCTTATGTTAAAACAGATTTGCAGCTTGATGTAGAAGAACTGAGATTTAATTACCACATGTTAAATGTCAGATTCATTATAAAGGCTTAGAGGGGTTTTTTTTTGTCAATAAAATCAGTCACTTCACATCACGTCTGTCCTTCAGTCTTCAGAGTGGTCATGCTTTATTTCTTTAAAAGCCAAAAGGCACTTGGGAAAAACTGAAATTGCTAGCCTGAGGAGTCTCGGACACTGTAATTTATTGATCGGGCTGTTGAACCATGATTACTAAATCAATAAAACTTGAACCTATACATTGGAACACTATGGAACTATGGGATAAAATAGAGACCACTTTATCTGGATTTACAATTACAACTTGCTGGCCTGAGAAGTCTCAGACACCGTAATTTATTGATCGGGCTGTTGAATCCTGGTTACTAAATCATTAAAACTTGAACCTATACATTGGAACACTATGGAACTATAGGATAAAGTAGAGATCACTTTATCTGGATTTACAATTACAATATATTTGTATATAGTGATGTGCAATTTACAGTATATAGTGATGTGCAATTTTCCAACTATTGATGACGTTTCTTCTAAATTGGACTACAATAATGTTGTCATTTAGAGCATAAAATGACAATTGTAATATATATTATGTTATATATTGTCAAAATAACAAAAAAAAATTGTTTTTACAGACATGTTTATGCTAATTGTTAGACAGCACAATACCAATGTTTTAACTTTGGAAGAGTTTTTGGTTAATAGCCTTGATCTTTCTTAGAAGAACAGAACAAATACGGCATTCATTCTGAAAGTCAACCTACTTTGTGGCTGTACATATAGATAGAAATTAATCAGCAGCAACAACTTTCTGGACTGGAATATTGCAACCTTTTGAGGTCAGATGTAATGATAAAACTAATGCAACAACAATTTCGGAAATTTTTTTTTTACTTGTCAGGTCTATTGATAGACAACAACACTGGCTCGAAGGTCAAGATTTTGACATTTAACCTCTGCCACTCCAACATCATTATACAGACTTGAGAACTGAGGAGCAGTCAGTCAAGAATTTTAGAAACAGATTTTGCAGCAGAAATTAACAACTCCTGTTGTGCAGTTTTGTTGCGCCTATAGCCTCAGTTTGCTGTTGTCATCTGACAGGAGAGTCATCGGTGTGTTTTATGCTAGTTCATCTGATTCAAGGTTTTACAAGTTCAGAGATGCTCTTCTGCAGATTTTAGATGAAATGGGTGGTTATTTGAGTAACTGTTGTCTTTGTATCAGGTTAAACCAGTGTGGTTCTTCTTCTCTGAACTCTGACATCAAATAAATGTAAAAAAAAAAATAAAAAATAATAAATAAAAACACACAAATGTAAAATGTATGGCAAAACTTTTTTAGTTGTTGATTTTGAAAACACTATCAGTTGGGTTTAGGGAAGGGGTGTTTGGACTGTAAAAAGGTACATATTTCTCGGTTCTCAAAAAGGTAGCCCTGCGCACATATTTTCAATTGCTAACTTCATTCATTCATTTCCCTTTGGCTTAGTCCCTTTATTAATCAGGGGTCGCCACAGCGGAATGAACCGCCAACTTAATCAGCATATGTTTTACACAGCGGATGCCCTTCCAGCTGCAAGCCAGCACTGGGACACCCATACACTCTCACATTTACACACATACACTACAGCCAATTTAATTTATTCAATTCACCTATACCGCATGTCTTTGGACTGTGGGGGAAACCGGAGTTCCCCAAGGAAACCCATGCCAACATGGGGAGAACATGCAAACTCCACACAGAAATAACCCAGCCTGGACTCGAACCAGTGACCTTTTTGCTGTGAGGCGAAAGTGCTAACCACTGAGCCACCGTACCACCCCTCAATTGCTAAGTTTTTATTTGTAAATAATATAATGCATATAAATGACCAATACTATATTTTTGCCAATTATAAAAAAACTCTCAGACAAAAAGCTTTAATCAGTAATGTACTCTTCAAAACTTACCAGCTGTTCCATAATTTATAGCGCAAACCATTGAAGAACCAACTCCAGGAAATTCACTGCGTCCTTTAATGTATTTAATTCCTAAACACACGTTATTTTGATGTTTTTTGTGAGGAGGTCAGATGGGTTAAAGAGACGGATGCATCACAGTCGCCAGACTCCTTAAAACGGACATCGTTCCAGACAAAAGTAAATGAATAAAACATAAACCCTCCACATCCTAACCAACAGCAATGATCTCCATAAAAGCTTCTCATTGATTTTTAAAATCAACATTGCATTCAAACTATGAGACCATCTGAAAATCTAATAATACGTTTGTTAGTGCAGATTTCATCCAAGTTTCCAAGAATTTGCCTGAAGATCGATAGGACTGCATGAGCTTCTAGTCAAAATCAATACAACAACACGATCGGTCCCTGTAGTGCATTTTCTTAGTGACTACACTGGGAGCTCACGTCTGAAATCATCTCTTACCAGACACTGCAAGACGAGTCCACTAATGCTTATTATTATGGTACAGTAATAGGGAACAACTTCAGCTTTTAAGCACTGCCTAGAACTGAACTACAAGGAATGTACAAAATTATGGTGAAAATAAAGAGGGTTGAACACTGTTTAGAAGCATTCAGCGTACTTCAATTCAAACAAAAAAATGTGTAAACACAACCACCGTAGCACTCAGAGTATGTCCGCGTCGCCCATTGTACAACCCAGACCACTGTTCAATATCCTGCTGTGCCATAGATCAGTGTTTCTCAACCACGTTCCTGGATGACCACCAACACTGCATGTTTTGGATGTCTCTTTTGTCAGTCACACCCATTACAGGTCTTTCAGTCTCTGCTAATGAGCTGATGATCTGAATCAGGTGTGTTTGGTTAAGGAGACTGGAAAATGTGCAGAGCTGGTAGTCCTTCAGGAACGTGGTTGAGAAACACTGTCATAGAGCACCGTTCACATACTTTTACATTAAACTACATCATACAAACATCATTACAAATCATTGTTAATGTGCATAAATTCACTCTGGGCAGGAAGATTGTTTATTGTGCATCTTTTTGCAAAACATTTCTCTTTCTGTGACTTTTCTGTAAATAGATAGTAAACTACCAAATTTAAAATTCTGTCATCATTTACTCACCCTTCACTTGTTCAAAACCTTTCCGAGTTTCTTTCTTCTGTTGATGCTGTTTGCTGGCATCTATTGATTTCTATAGTCATTCTTTTCCCTACTATGGTAGTTGATGGGTTCCAGCAGCCAGCATTCTTCAAAATAACTTCTTTAATGTTCAACAGAAGAAAAGAAACTCATGAAGGTTTAAAACCACACAAAGGAGAGTAAATGATGAGGTAATTTAGATTTTTGGGTAAACTATCCCTTTAAACGTAGTCCATAGAATTCATACAACAAACTATGGTTAAACTAGACAACGTTTTGGGGGATTAAAAGTCCTAAAATGTTGAAATCCGCTCTACCAAGATGCCTTCATTTGGCTATTTATGAGAAGATAACACAATCTTATGTGTCCATCGGAACTATTTGACATTTTGTCTTTTGGCCATCTAATGCTTTTCATCAGTTGAAAGAATGAAACTTTTATTTTTATAATTTTATTATAATTATTATAATTTTACAATCATTATCATTTTTTTTTTAAATGAGCAAAAGAGTAATTAAATATTGGTCTAATGATCAATCGTGCAGATGGTTCTAGGTCATTAAACTGAATTTTAGGGTGCATTAAAGTCCATTTAAACGTAATTTCACACAAAATCACTGCATGAAGCCACAAGTTTTTGTTGATCAAGCTTTGAGCAAAATTTCATCCACAGAAAATTGTATTCAGAGTTTATTTATTTATTTATTTTTTATAAATTACAATTTCAAATTGTATTCATATTCATTTTATTTTTGCCTTATTTGATAATATAATATAATATAATAAAATATAATATAATATAATATAATATAATATAATATAATACAATATAATATAATATAATATAATATAATATAATATAATATAATATAATATAATATAATATAATATACATTTACCAGTAGTTGCATGTTATGAAAATCACCAAATTCCACTGTTTCAACTTAACAAAAATGTCTTTGTTGGCTTGGCAGTGAGTAAGTTAACAGCACATTGTCATATTTTGGTGAATATCTCTTTAAAGTACCATGCTAACGAGATTTATTTCTCATTAAAGCACCATTTTGCTTAAATGTAACTCTAATTTCAATAACAGACGCTCATAACAGAGCCGAGAGAAAATGCAGTATGTAAGAAAATAGGTGTCTAAATAACTCTTATGGAGTTTCCATGCCGGGTTTAACATTGACCTCATCCATGCATCCAAGCAAATTCCAAGGATCAAATTGCATGACCAAAAACACTGTTATTTAAGACGTTCCCGAAAACATCTGCACTAGGGTTAGATTCAGCTCCTAGAAAAACACAAAAGACTTCTTTCGCAACTTTGGTTTGCATTAAAAAGTAGTTCTTCCCTCGTTAAACGTGACGCTAATTTACTTTAACAACACAATCAACCTAAGATGCAGCCTCTTTCCGCTTTCAAGTCAGACTTTCCAGGACGGTACGTTAAAAAAAAAAAAAAAAGCTAGTTGCTGTTCTTTCGTGATTAAATAAACACACAATGTACGAATTTTACAAATGTCACCCATATGTGTAGCTATGTATTTGTACAAAACAATTACCAAATAGGCACATGCTGTACAAATAAGAATAAATTCTAGCATAAAATGTTTACATAAAGTCTTTAAATAAATAAACACATTCTCAAAGGCTAAACCAGATGCACATATATAAAGTTACAGCACAAATTGTAAACTATCCGTACACATGCTTGATTTAATTTGGAAAAGTCCATTTGATTCGTGAAAAATAAGTGTGATACGGACATATTGATGTATAAACACTTTCGAAAACAACTGAATGATGTTAACAGCACTTGCGAAGTGAAATCCAGCAGATGTCAAGCAGTCATGTGAAATGCTTACATAACCCCTGGTGCTGCGAGAGGGCTTGATGTTATAGTTCAGAGTGCCCGCGAGGTGCTTGGGGGTTTGCTGATGGATGTGGGCCCTGACTTTGGTTAGGGGTCACATGATTCTGCTCTTTGTGGTTTTCTCTGCCCCTATTCTTTGTTTTAGGAGCTTTCTGTGCTGCGTAAGTCGGCGCTTCTTGGTCCATTATTGCCAGAAAGTCAAAGAATGGCAAAGGAGGACCCCATTTCACATCTGGAATTAAGCCTGAAAGAACAAAAAGAGTAAAAACAGAGAATGAAATTGCTGTCAAACTTCATGGTTTCTTGAAAGCTGATGAAGAACAGAAGAGCTAGCATGTAACTTATTGAGGAAATGCTCTGCGTACATGATATTTGACAACAAAACCACAATTAGGGAGTCAACAATGCTTCATACCTGGAAGGTTTCTTAATGGAGAGTGTCAAGTGCTTCCAGATGTCTTGGTGTGGAAACTTTGGAAATGTAAACTAATCTACTTTAATTCTTGTGAAAACAAAGCTGAATGCCATGACAGACTCCAATAAAACAATTTGTGACAAATGTGTTTAGCTATATACTGAGGGTTGGTCATTTTTATGAGTGTAAACACTGCTGAAAGGTAAATTCACAGTCCAAAAACAGACTTTTTTGCTGAAAATGTCCTCTAAAAACTTAATTGGTCAAAAATGCAGTACTGAATAAACTTTTGTTGGTTCAGTAAGGATAAAAAAAAAATCAATAAATATGGATTAAACATTGACCATAAAAATTGCAGTTCCACAAAAACTATATTTCAATATTCTATTACGCCTCAAGTCTAGGGGAAAACAACATGGGCATAACAAAAGAAATAAGGTTGTGAGTGGTGAATTTTCCAAGGGAAACATTCATTCATTCATTTTCTTTTCAGCTTAGTCCCTTTATTAATCTGCGGTCACCACAGCGGAATGAACCGCCCCAAGGGAAACAAACAAACAAAAAAAAACTTATGCAAAAGATCCTCTTCGGCCGACAACCAAACGGACACTCAGTTGAGCGTAATTGAATATATTTATTACTAAAAAATAGCAATTTAAATGAGCATCTCTTCAGGGTGGCCACAAGCCAAACAAAAGAATCTGCAAAGTAAATAAACTAAATAAAAGAAAATCATTTTAAATTGCAATCATATTTTGCAATATTTCAATTTTTACTGTGTTCTTGGTAAGATAAATGTAGTTTTTATGTAGAGTTATACATAAATGTAACAATCTAACACAGTGAAGTGTTAGATCAGATATACTGGCTCTGCTGTGTACATGGAAAATACACTGCTGAAGAGATGGAAAATATGCCTACACGGTGTTAAAAGTTCCTTCAATCTAAATTTTTAACTTAAAGTACTTGCAGACTTTTTCTTGGATGTAACTGGAAACAATTTTCCAGTCCACTGATAAAAAACATGAAAAAAAAAACCCAAAAAAACCCCCACACTCACTAATGCCAGGTTTAGACACGATATCAGCTTGAGTCCCAAAGGGGTGTTTTGACAATGCCATATAAGAGAACAATCTTTGTTCAACCTTTGAACAAATACTTCATCTAAAGAACATTGCAATAATGTGAAGAACATTTCTGACCAATTATTTTGCTTGTTTTAAGGAAAGATTTTGTTAATTTTGACATATTTTCTGAAAGACAGACAATACTTTTTAACTGGTCTAGAAAATAATTTTGATTTAAAAAATTTTTGATATATGGACTATAAACAAAACAAAACATCTCTAAGTAAGGAAAGTATTGTTTTGCAGTGAATGCCTTTGTCTGAGATGCTTCACAATGTCCCAACAGAATGACTAGCATTTTGCTTCTGTCCTCCATGACAGGTTCAATCATGTCTGTGATACTGACCAATAGAAGCTCTATTGGACTTGCAAGCTTGCAAACATGGCAAAACAAAAGAGAAATGACGGAACTGGTGCTGCAATGTGAGCTTACTCAATGGAGTGTAAACATTTGGGCTGTTTTTTTTTCTTTTTGTGTGTAGATTTTCTAACAACAGCATGTCCAGGTCAAAAAACCCTGCTTTGGTAGCCATTGTTTATTTAGGTTCCCTTCTGATCAAGTTGATATTTAGGAAAACATTAATCTTTCTTGAGTGACATTACTTGCATTACTTTCAAGATACCATATCTTATAAATAGAGATAGAGAGAAAATTCTATTTCATGATAATAATATACACTCACCGGCCACTTTATTAGGTACACCTTACTAGTACCAGGTTGGACCCCCTTTTGCCTTCAGAACTGCAAGCAATGGCTGGTTGGGAAGCAACATGTTTCTTGTCCATGACACATTTAGAATTGGAGAATCTTACAAGAGCACAGTAGCTAAGCTTCTATCTACCATTTTTCTGCATGTTTAGGGATATTGCATTTAAAAATGCTGAATGAAAACACCAAGATGTGCACAACATCTAAAAGTGCTTGTTCGATTTGGATACATTTTTAATCCAATAAAAAGATTTACACTACAATGCAAACACATTTATCAGGGTTCTTACATCTTTTCCAAAGTCAAATTTAAGCATCTCCAAGCACTTTCCAGGTGCATCTTTTAAACCTTTTCCCAGACTTTAAGTGTGGCAACGTACATATTTACATACATATCCCATTTTTGTAGTTTTCTGTAGTACAAGATTGTACTCTAAGAAAATCTTTGATGGCATGTTTTTCCCTGGGCCAACATGAAAAAAAATACTGTTATTTAATCTCTTATATGCAATTTACTCATATCTTAAATGTGTCTTTAATGTACGTTTAGTCTTAAATTTATATTTATTTTATTTTCAAAAGGTGCATATTTTACAAATACAGGAAGATCATGCTACAGCACATGTGCAGACTCCAGAGTTTTCATCTTATGCAAAAGCAACAAGGTTTATTTTATAATTATTACCTATTCAGTAAAGTAAATCTTTATGAAAGAAAAACAATTACTTTTCCAAGCACGTTCAAACACCTTATCCAAAATCTCAGCACTTTTCAGACCTTGAAAACAGTAGATTCAAGTTCAAGCATTTTCAAGGATTTCCAGCACCTGTACGAACACTGATAGAACGTCAAAGAATTGTATCAAAGTTAATTAAAATTATGTGTTATTTCATACCAAATTTGGGTTAAATATGCACAAACCCAGTTGTTGGGTTAATGTTGAGTTATAAATGTAAAAAAAAAAAGAAAAAACTGCAGTTTTGATGTATTTTCCCCAAATTTGGATTGAAATAACCCAGCATTTGTAGAGTGTAACAAGACTATCCAGTGGATGAATCTCATTGCACATCATCTCAAATATTGTTTTAAAGTGATAGTTTACCCAAAATTGAACTATTTACTCACCCTAAAGTGGCTCTAAAACCTTTAAGAGATTCCTTTTTCTGTTGAACACAAAAGAAGATATTTTAAAAACCTATAACCATTGGCTTTCATAGTAGGCCAAGTCAGTGGTTACCAGTTTCCAATATTTTTCAAAATAACTATTTAAAAAAAAAAAGAAACTCAAACTGGTTTGCGACAAGTGAATGAGGAGTAAACGATGACAGACTATTTGTTTTGGGTGAACTATCCCTTTAAGGCTTCTGCAAACACTTAAGAAAAAGTCCATGATTATAATAATACTGTATAGTAACTTCGAAGAAATTTCTCTCAAGACCATTTTCCAAAACATCAGGCATTATCGTTCAAATTTAAGACAACACGACAGAGTTTGTGAACGTATGCGTTTATTATAAAGGGGATATAGCTAAAATACTGAACGGCTTTCATACTTCTACATATGAAAAGACAGACGCCGGACTATCATTACTGCTGCTCTTCTCGTGAGTCACTGATGCCCAGAGTCTCCTGCTATCGCTAATGTCTGTGGTGCGGTGGGATTAATCAGCCTGCTCACAAAATGCATAGCAACCGCCAAAACAACATTGGTTGCTCAAATTACAGGAAAAGCGGACATCTGGGCCCTCGGAATTATTTTGGAAATGAGAAATATATTGATTCCAAACACATTTTAGTGGTAATGGCCAAGATGAGCATCAGTATAAATATTGCTCATACTTACAGTTAGAGGTTTTTCCCATACCTCAAATCAAGAGGTTTGAGGAGATGAGGCATATTATCTTATATTACTTTTCCACGAAGTCTGACTTATTATTATCTGCTGGAGGACTATAAAATGGAGAATTTTTTTATAGATTTACACTGAATTGAACAAGAGCAGAGCTAGAGACCAGAATAACAGAGATGTTATTGCCTTCTGGGCCAATAAATTAAAATGATATATTTAAAGGGCATTGAAATTCAGAGGTTAGTGATATAGACAATTTATTTTTTTTATATATTTTCACTGATGTAACAAAAGACAACAGATGATATAGTGCATGAAATGTAACTCACTTGATTTTAACATCTTGTTTGTTGAACTGTTGGATAAAATTAACCCCAATTTTGATCAAGTTGATATTTAGGAAAACATCAATCTTTCTTGAGTGACATTACCTGCATTACTTTCAAGATACCATATCTTATAAATAGAGATAGAGAGAAAATTCTATTTCATGATAATGATATACACTCACCGGCCACTTTATTAGGTACACCTTACTAGTACCAGGTTGGACCCCCTTTTGCCTTCAGAACTGCCTTAATCCTTTGTGGCATAGACTCAACAAGGTACTGGAAATATTCCTCAGAGATCTTGGTCCATATTGACATGATAGCATCACACAGTTGCTGCAGATTCATCGGCTGCACATCCATGATGCGAAACTCCCATTTCACTACATCCCAAAGGTGCTCTACTGGATTGAGATCTGGTGAATGTGGAGGCCATTTGAGTACAGTGAACTCATTGTCATGTTCAAGAAATCAGTCTGAGATGGTTCGTGCTATATGACATGGCGCGTTATCCTGCTGGAAGTAACCATCAGAAGATGGGTACACTGTGGCCATAAAGAGATGGACATGGTCAGCAACAATACTCAGGCAGGCTGTGGTGTTGACACGATGTTCAATTGGTACTAATAGGCACAAAGTGTGTCAAGAAAATATCCCCCACACCATTACACCACTACCAACAGCCTGAACAGCTGATACAAGACAGGATGGATCCATGCTTTCATGGTGTTGATGGCAATTTCTGACCCTACCATCCAAATGTCACAGCAGAAATCGAGACTCATCAGACCAGGCAATGTGCAAATTGTAGCATCAGTTTCCTGTTCTTAGCTGACAGGAGTGGCACCCGTTGTGGTCTTCTGCTGCTGTAGCCCATCCGCCTCAAGGTTTGACGTGTTGTGAGTTCAGAGATGCTCTTCTGCATACCTCGGTTGTAACAAGAGTTACTGTTGCCTTTCTATCAGCTCAAACCAGTCTGGCCATTCTCCTCTGACCTCTGGCAAAGCATTTGCTCCCACAGAACTGCTGTTCACTGGATATTTTCTCTTTTTCGGATTAGAAATGAAAAGGACTTTTATTTTGGACCTTGTTAAATATAGTAGGGATGCGCAATATTGGATTTTTGCCCATTGTTTTAAACTCTGGCTGTGCTAATGCTGATATCTTTTCTGTTTGTGCGTTTTTAAGAAATGTTAATTTTCAGGTTTAAGATTTTTACTCCCCACAAATGTTAGCTTCTCACAATAATTTAAAATCAAACTTGTGATTTTTCTGACCCAAACTGATGCTTTTTTCCTAGATAGATCAATTTTTTTCCTTTAATTTTATTAGTTTAACGCAGTATTTCCTGAATAAACATCTCATGGTCCAGTCGGAAGCTTCCTGGAAGCACAACAGATATAGCAGATTATGCAGAGCAAACAGGGAAGATTCTGAACTAAGCTCTGTATGGTTGGTGTCGGTCAATAAGTCAATCCTTTTTCATACTGTATATTCTTACCAATATAACAAACAAGACTAAGAATTTTATGACAATAACTTGATGTTATTAATAGTGTATTGTCCTAGTCTAATGTGAATTATTCATACTCACATGGGTGGACAGTACTGGGGGATATTGTACACTGAGTTATACTGTACTGACATTCACAGCTTTTATAAAAGTTTACGTCAGATTGCTGACCTGATCTTGTTATGAGTGCTCTAGTCAGCACTTCCCTAGATCTCATGAGCAGAATCTTGCTGAAGCTAACGCACACTGCCCATGAGGTAGCCACACCCACTAATTTACATGTCACTGTACACACAAAAATAAAATCTATTACAGTAGACAATATATTCTGCAGTACCGGTATATACAATCACACTGTCCAGCCTAACTTACAAATATTAAAAAACAAATCCCATAAAGGGGTATTTTTGCTATCATGATTTGAATTATAATTCTTAAAACAATTATGATATTATTGTACAGAATAAATATTACACAAAATCATTCAAAATGCAAAATAAAAGCGTGTGTGTGTGCGTGCGTACAGACCAAAACCTTTCTCTGGTCACACAGAAAAAAGGACAAAACCAGGAATGAGCAATGGGAATTAATTTGACTCGATCACTCAGTCGCACGTGTAGTCACTACTACACAGAGTGTAATAAAACCTATGGGACCATACAACTACTAATGTTTCTTTTCCACTACCAAGAGTCACAAAATAGCACATATACGATGGTTCCTATAGAAACAGGACATTCATTATCTTTTCAGCTTAATCCCTTTATTAATCTGGGGTCGCCACAGCGGAATGAACCACATATGTTTTAAAACTCCACACAGAAATGCCAACTAACCCAGCCGAGGCTCAAACCAGCGACCTCCTTAATGTGAGGCGATCGTGCTACCCACTACGCCACCGTGATGCCCAGCAACTGGACATTTCATTATAATTATACTAATGCTTCAAGGATGATGTGCAGACAATTGTATTTGCGCAGAATCTCACTGGCATATGAAATTTCATAAATATAATTTCCGAAGTGCTTCATCCATCCTCACAAAACACACATTTTATAACCGACAGACTGATGAAGCCATTTTTTTTTTTTCGGAAATGAAAAAAGCTGCCAAAAAAGTCCCCAGGCCCCACGAGAGTCCAGCAGAAGGTTTCAGGGAAATAACTTTATAACAATAACAACAACAATCAGTTACAATTAAGGGATACAGTTTCCTCTCATATTCATAGGAAGCAGATGGGAGATGCTGAGAAATGGGTATAAAGCCAGTGCAGGTTTTGAAAAAGAGACCATCAATCGTCAGAATGGAGCGGTGTGTCTTTCGGGACGTCCAAATGAGAGCGAGCTTTGGAAGGGTATCATTGGAGCTGAGTGCTAGATCTGAGTGATTGGGTTTGTTTTCACCACAGGCAACAATAGGGATTGTATTAGGGGAAAAGTGTTGATGAGGTTGTGAATGGACAGGGTGTGATCTCGTGAATACTGGTGCGTGTCGGAGAACTCTGTGCCAGCATTTTCAGGGGCATATGATGATTGATTCATGAAACTGAGGCCATGTAAGGGGCATCACCAAAGAATACAAGGACATACTTTTGCCGAAATCAAATATAAAGTATTGTGAACAGCAGTTCATGAGGAGGTATGAAGAAAGTGCTAGGCTGATGTAAAAATGTAATAATACTCAAACTATCACTTCACAAATTTAAACCTAATAATTAATGTAAATGAAAAATTACCAAAAATAAACAAATTTGCAGATTTCCACAGATATTTTAGCCCATCATAAAGTCTACATAACCATACACCGAGGTTATATCCCTACTCTTTATGAGAAGTGCCATGGGATTTTTAATGACCACAGAGAGTCAGGACCTCGGTTTACAGTCTCATCCAAAAGACGGCGCTCTCTGACAGCAAAGTGTCCCCTTCACTTTACTGGGGCATTAGGACTCACACTGACCACAGGTTGAGCGCCCCTGCTGGCCTCACTAACACCACTTCCAACATCAACCTAGTTTTCCCATGTAGTCTCCCATCCAGGTACTGACCAGGCTCAGCCCTGCTTCGCTTCATTGAGTAACCGGTCTTGGGCTGCAGCATTTCATTTAACGTTTTTAGTTACTATACTACCAAAATCAACATTTTACAAAAGTGTGTGCAGAAATGGCAAAAAATGTCCACAGATTCTGTCTGGCCCTGCACATGATGCCTTTAAATGAGGAACAGATTTAAAGCAGACCTAAACCACATCTGCTTACATGATACGTCTATACTATAAACATTGTAAGTCTTAAGTGTGCTTGAAATATGTCTGTGAAGATTCCACTCACTTTCTATGACCATCTTTCATTTATGTAGCACAAAACATTCAATAAAGGTCAAATCCTCAGAACTTCTTTTGCTGCTTGGGCACAAACGTTTTTACTTTAATAAATCATACCATGTTAGGACTTGCAGGCCTAAAATTGTAACTATATTTTGTATGGATGCACCAATATGAAAATTTTGCCTGACAACTGATATATCTAATAACTCTTTATATGTAGCAGCCAATAACCAATATAAAGGCCGATAATCACAAATCTTGACCAATCAAAATCCTCACGAGCAGCTGCATGCATCTGAAGAGGATTACTAGTGGAAAAAGTGCACAATTTATTGGGCCAATCTTGATACACAAGCATTTATTGGTCAATACCGATATGATTATTGATATACAGTATCGTGTAAAAGTTTTAGGCCAACAATAATATGTTGTTTTACTGATGGTATAAATTGATATATATGTGAGTCTTTACCACAAAACCAGTCATAAGTGTAAATTGTTTTGTAATTTTTTTTAAAATTGAGATTTATACAGGGTGAATAAAATATCTAGAAGTTGATGTATGGTTTGTTCGGATTGAAGTTAGGTTAGAGTTATTTTGGTTTAATTGTTTAAGACAATGTTGGAGAGAGGCTGTTTGTCCTGGTTTGAGCTGCATTTCTACCAGTGTTGTTAGCAATATTGTCTGAATTGATGGAATTGTGAATGTTGAAAAGTACAGATAGGTTTTATTCCATTATACCATTCCTTCTGGAAAGGACTTCAGTGGTAACAGTTTTCAATTTAAGCGTGATAACGGTCTGCTAATTGCAGTAAAATCCTATTTGAAAAAAGAAAACAGTTGATGAAACACAGGCAGTCATGAAATGGCCTCAACAGGGTCCAGACCTGAATATTATAGAGGCTGTATGAGATCACCAGGATAGAAAAAGAAAGATACAACACTCTAAACCTAAAGAAGAACTCTGGAAAGTGCTAAAAGAAGCCTGATATTACACAGCACATTATTTCAGAAAATGTCAGGACAATTAGAACAAAACAGTTCAAGCTGTGCTTGGTGCCAAGAGAAGCCACATTAAACATGGACTTTTGCTTGAAGAGGAAATGTTGTGCTTTTGTTGTTTGTTTGTACATATATATTATATTTTCTTTTTGTTTTTGAAGAAGAAACTGATTATGTATTGTGCCAAAGGCCAACAACGCTGGTAAAGTGCTTAGCACTTTTGCACAGTATTGTACCTTACATCATTTTATTTAGTCTTTTTTCCTTTATTTTTTTTATTGTGAATGTCTATTTTAAAATCTACAAGGCTCACCTGCTGGATGTTCGTGTCTGTCTTCCACATCACGAATCCACTGCAGGATGTTTTCAGCCATTAGGGGGCGCTCCGAGGGGAAAAGAAACACCTCTCCTCCAGTTTTTATCTGTGAAATCACCAAAGATGGAAGTGGAGGAACAAAGCCCAGATACTTCTCCAGGATGGACCTCCCAACAGGTGTGCGACCACTAAAACAATGAAAGCCCAGAGCAGAGAATTAACAAAGGGTTTACTAAAAATTAGCGCGTTTTGATAAATATGTTAAACAGATCATGCTCCTCACAGATGGATCCAACAGGGTAAGAAGGAATCCAGCTGTCCAGAACCCAGCAGTTGCTTTATCTCTGCTAAAGACCTCGTGCTCTCTGTACTCTCTTCTTTCCCGATAAAAAGGAGCAGCAAAGGTTTCTCAAGCTCCAAATACCAGGGAAGATTCTCCACTGTCAGTTCAGGCTATTACAGGAAATATATATTAAAAAAAATTCAGATTGTTATTGAGATTTTTCCATGTAACAAAAGCACTTTCAATGAATATAGTGTGGAAGATTTAAAATGCATTGTTACATGGTTCTAGTAAGATGTCATGAAAGAAGGCTTGTTTACATTGCTACATAGCTAGTGTCACTTTAATCTTACATGCTAATAATATTCTTATTATTATGTAAAGTAGTAAAAATATATATATATTTTTTTAGTTTTACATTTTTCAATAATTACCAAACAACAATAAAAAAATGTATGAAATAAGCATAATAATACAAAGAAAACAATGGTAATAATAATAATAAAAATAATAATAAATTAGTTTTTTATTAAAGAAATAAATAAATTATTATAAAAAATGTTTCAATGAAATTTAATTCACATTTAAATTAGCTTTTACATTTAAATTTACAGTTTGAAACTTTTATTTTACATTTTAGTATATTTAATGCTTTTTTATATAATAATTTTGTTTTTGCCTTTAATTTATTGTTTATGTTAATTTATGTCAGTTTTTGTTTTACCCTGCCAAAAATAAATAAATTACCATGTGATCAAATGATAAATTTTTTTACAAGCAATGTTTTGTTATGTCACTAATCTACAACAATATTATACATTATATATGTATCATAAAAATATGAAAAATTTTAGTAATTAATGTTTTTTACTTAAATTAAAAACAATTTGCAAAGTTATTTGTAGTTTTTCCATGTAATATATATTTTTATCATTTTTTTGTTTTATTTAAAATTAACAAGAAATGTGAACTAAAAAATAATAGTTTTAATTTGTAATACCAACACTGTTAACTACATCAAGGAGGAAATTTAATTCATGTTACTTAAATTCCAGTAAAACACATGTGATTCCAACATAAAGTCTCATTGGTCAACTGTGAAGCACAATATTTGAAGTCTGGGGTGAATTTGCAACCAAAATAACTTACAAAATGCTCCAGCTCCACTCGTTGTACGAGTTTGACATGGTCCGTTGCAGAGGATGATGGGATGGAAAAGACCTGATGAGGAAGTGCAGGGCCGCGGGACACCAGTAAAGCAGGCAGATTCACTGACAGTCCCTCCACCCTGATCAAACACAAAACACTGTCTTACGCCACACTGAAACCTCTACACATGTAACATCTTGTTCCTTACAATCCCTCCGAATGCAAGTTATAATCTAAAGCATATTACGTCATTAGAATAGTTGTGGTGAAACGTCAAATACCATTTTGCCGCCTCTTTATGGGCAAACAGCCCAAGAATGGTCTCTCCTCTGAGCAGCCTTGCAGCTTCTTCAAATGAGGATACGCCTGAAGACATACAGAGCACATGACTGAGAGATTCTGGTGTATATGTCATTAATTTTGACCCGTAAAATACACTCGTTAGCTGTCAAATCCCATTGCACACAAATTTTTTTTTAGACACAGTCAAAACCTAAGGAGCGTAGACAATTTTGTACTGTATGTACAGTAGAAGTCAAACTGATTAGCCCTCCTGTGAATTATTTTTTTCTTTTTCAAACATTTCACAAATTATGTTTAACAGGTATTTCAAGGTATTTCCTATATTTGTTTTAATTCAGCTAGAATAAAAGCAGCTTTTAATTTTAAATTATTTTATGTGACATGTATATAAAC
>CAIGQW010056782.1:2098849-2117725 GCA_903798125.1 Danio choprae | reverse complement strand
ATTTGTTTTCCAATATTTTGCATGAATTTAAATGTATTATCTTTCCATTTCTAAAGATCTTCTGTGACTAAAATTCATTCATTCATTCATTTTCTTTTTGGCTTAGTCCCTTTATTATTCTGGGGTTGCCGCAGCGGAATGAACCACCAACTTATCCAGCATATGTTTTACGCAGCGGATGCCCTTCCAGCTGCAACCCATCACTGGGAAACATCCACACACACTCATTCACACATATACACTGGGGACAATTTAGCTTACCCAATTCACCTATACTGCATGTCTTTGGACTTGTGGGGGAAACCGGAGCACCCGGAGAAAATCCACGCCAACACGGGGAGAACATGCAAACTCCACACAGAAATGCCAACTGACCCAGCCGAGGCTCGAACCAGCGACCTTCTTGCTGTGAGGCGATTGTGCTACCCACTGCGCCACCGTGCGGCCCTGTGACTAAAATATTATTTTAATAAATATATCTGTTTAACAAATCTGTTTTGTTCAAATGCAGCAATATATATTACCCATATTCACTGAGAAATGGATAAAAATTCATTTTCAAAATGAATATGCTGAGCACTGTATATGTGGAAATATTGTTAAAAGTATATACATTTATATACTATATATAATGCAAATACAAACTTTTATTTAGCATGCAATTAATTATTATGAATAATAAACCTAGACCTAACTTTGCCCATCTAAACTTTCAAAGTAAAATTTGACAGATTTCATTATATAATCTAATATAAATATAATCAAGATTCATGGGAAATCATGATCTCTATTTTGAACCAAAAACAAATATGGGTTCTCAGCTTGTCCAGAATCGTGCATCTCCATCTACCACACAGCAGTGAATCCTGGGAAAAGAGGGCTTACCCATGTCCTGCATTGAGCTGAAAAGCCCCAGCACCCGGACAGGGGTCAGATATACATGTTTTCTGTATAAATCTCCCTCCAGAAATGACATCACCTCAGCTGACGAAGAGAGATGAACAGGACTGGAGACCAGACTCCTGCAAAAACAAAAGTAACTCTTGAAAATTTGGTCATCATTTATGTTGTAAACCTGTTCGACTTTCTTTCTTCCGTTGAACAGAAAATAAGATATTTTGAAGAAAGCTGAAAACCTGTTACCATTGACTTCCATAGTATTTGGTTTCATTACTATAAAAGTCAATGGTTACCGGTTTTCAGTTTTCTCAGAATATCTTCTTATGTGCTCAACAGAAAAAAACAACTCATAAAGGTTTATAACCACTTGAAGATAATTCAAATGTGAGTAAACTTGCTTTTTTTTCAACCTTAAAGGTCTTGTGAAGTGCTTTGAAATGTGCATTTTTTATTCAATGTTTGACGTAAACTCAACTGAAAAATGAAGAGAGGGTGGGACGTAGAGTAGCTCCTCTCCTTTATAAAAACAGCCAATAGCATTTCGTTTTTATCAGTGCCAGTGACAGTGGTTGAGATCAAGTGCATCAAATGAAAAGCATCTTGAAGGGAGAGGGGCATGTCAGATATTAAAGAGCATCTGATTGGTCAAGATTTGATGAGAAAATGAAATTTGAGGTAATGTAAAAAGAAATCTTTGATCCATTTAGGCGGAAGTGGCAAACTGCAAGCTTTGGATGTTTATATTAGTTTTATATTTTCTAAACCCAAATTTTGTCACAGTTTTGGAGCACAGTAGCTTACAGATATCCTTAAAACTAACAGACTGAAACTAACATCCAAAATGTTTTATTTTAATTTCACGAGACCTTTAAATACCTCTTTGCACAATACCTTCCACAATTTTGTTCTGTCTTATGTAAAAGTACTTGCATAGTCTGTCTTAGGTTATGTATAATATGTAATTAGCACAGTTAGATAACCGATCCAGTATGTTAGTTACGTATAGGTTTAAAACAGCTCTTATGTCCAGTGTTGTGTTCATATTTATGATTATTATGCTTTTTTTATGTAGCACCATGGTCTTGCAAGACAACGTTTTTTCACTTTTATGTCCACACGTAGTGGAATGGGAATAAAGCTCAACTTGATTTGAACTATCCCTTTAAACAGTATTTAGAAATGAGATTGGCTTTGAAGGTGAAAATCCACTACACTGCAGCCTTGCGGACATCTATTAATTGACTTTGCCATAAATTGATGGCACTTTACAGATAAGACACCTCATTAGCCATTATCAGCTCACGGCCATATAAGAAACATATAACATAAGGCCAGTGTGTAGGCACAAACTGCACATACTGTACGCTCTTCAATCATCAAGCCTCTAATTTAACCCAAAGAGAGCTCGATTTCAGGTCAGTGCTGAGTGACGCTAAATAAATCACATGCTGAGGATCTGACCTTGTGTGGAAATAAGGATGTGATACTCACAGTAGTATGAACCGGTGAAGGCTTTTTGTTCCCATCATGCCCCTGTAGGGCTGAGCAGCAGCAGCCATTGGGCGGTAGATCATTACGGTGGGGAAAGAAGTGATGTTATGGTCACTGCAAATATCAGTCCATTCCCCACAGTCTACAGCCGCCAGCTCCACACCATTCACATCTGAACATGACAAAGAAAGAGCTTGTTTTTGTGAGTTTCAGTGTCTATTCAGTGTCTATAATCGATACTGAAATGGGTTCTGAAAGGGTTAGTTCACCCAAAAATTTTAATTCTGTTATTAATTTCTCACCCTCATGTCATTTCAGTCTCTTGAGACCTTTATCTTCGGAAAACAATTTAAGAAATTTTAGATGAAATCTTGGAGCTCTCTCACCCTGTATAGGCAGTAATTGTCAAGAGACGCTCAAAGGAAAAAAAGCTAAAAACATTGTCAAAGCATTCAATATGACTTCAGTGGTTCAACTGTAATCATATGAAGCCCCAAGAACAATTTCTTGTGCTAAATTTGACTCCGCTCACCAATCTTTAAATATTAAAATTTACTACAGGCAGTACAATGTATTGCCATTAGCGTCAGTAGCACAACACGCAACCATTGTATTGCCCATAGTAAACGTTCACCCTTACGTGATACAGAAGATATTGGTGAACAAAGTTATTTTTACAGCTTTTTTGGAGCAGAAAACTATACTTGGGATACTTGAGATTTGTATGATTACAGGTGAACCCCTGAAGTCACACAGAATTTTTTTTGTTCCTTTTCTGGACTTTGAACATCTATGAACCATTACCGTCTATGGAGGAGGAGAGAGAGCTCTCGGATTTCATCTAAAGTATCATAATTTGTGTTTTGATGAAAACGAAGGTCTCATGGGGTGGAGGGGGAATAAACAATAAGAGAATTTGAATTTTGGGTGAACTAATCCTTTAAATATTAAGATGTAAACTCAAACATTTGTTTCATTCCTACCATTTGATAACTGCAAGAAGTGTTGTGATTTGGTATTTTTATATGAAAGAAAAAACATATTTACAGACACCGAAAGAAGGCATGCTCAGAAGAACTTTTAAAATGTATGTTTCTCAATAATGCTACATTAACTTCAGGAGAGACGTTAGGTAGAGAGAAGAAGCAGTGTTTTGCTAAATATACAAAAATATTCATTATCTTTTAAAGGTAGTCATGTCTTCAGTGAAGCCATCATTTAATGTTTACATTTTACTCAGAAACTGGTCTTAGAAACATACTTTTTTCTGTGTGAAAAAGTATTTGCTATAATATAAGTTGTATAATATAATTAAATCCATCAATGGGTCACTTTTTCGCAATCGATGAAATCAGTTGGGTTTTAATGTTTGGACCTGAACATGCTTAACAAAAATCATTATTTTGTGTTCTGTAGAAGAAAAGAAGAAAGTTTTAAAGGGATAGTACACACAAAAATGAACATTTCCATTTTCTTTACTTGTACTCAAGTGGTTCCAAACCTTTAGAAATCTGTGTCTTCTGTTGAACACACACACAAAAAAGATATTTCGAAGAATGTTGGGGGACAAAAGCCATTGACATCCATAGTAGGAAAAAAAAATACAATGCAAGTCAATGGCTGTTTTGTCCAACATTAAATGTTTAACAGAAGAAAGAAATGTTTGGATGAGTAATCAACAGAATTTCCCTTTTTTGTGTGAGCTATCCCTTTAAATATAAGAAATGACATAAATGTGAATAAGCCACATTTCTAAAGGCATTCAATCCAATTAAAGGCAGATGAGGAAATAAAGTATAGAGGAAATTATTGCATACATCAACTAAAAACCCCACACCCAGAGTCAGAAATAACAAATGCTCAGAAAAGCACTGTTGTGTTAATTCTGAGAAAAAAAACCACATCATTTGATTCCACTTGCTTTGATATTTTATTATCTAATGCAATGACTCAAATTTCCAAATATATTTTGAGGCCGCTGTAAAAGCAAAATGATTTAATATGTGCAGATCAGAGTCTGATTTATTTATGTAATACTGTCAAAACACGGATTACATCAAATAAATATTTAAAAATAAAAAAAGGAACAAAACAACTTAATTTCATTTACAGCTTTTCAACATTCTGCAATATTGTTCAGAGAAATGCTTTTACCTTCAAGTGCTTCTGCCACCTCCACATACGACTGAATGAAAGCCATACAGACAGCATCCCCTAGAGGACAACAGTGGACATATCAGGGTAGAGTCCTCTCAGATGGCAAAAACAAGTGAGAGAAAAAAGTAAAACTCACATTTAAAATAAAACAGCACCACTGTGATTTCATTCTGTTTGATTGTAGTTTGAAAGGTGTCTGCTGTGAGTTCAGTTACAGGCTCCAAATCCAGCATAAGATCACGGTCTCTGTACACAGACTCAGACACTTCGTCATCGAGGATATCTGGATGAAGTTAACAAGAACGAGTTGATAATGGACTAAAACAAGTTAGCAATGATCGCATAGTAAGGTTAATTTAGCAAACAAAAACTAAAAGTAATTGTCATTTGTCAACTGAAAAAACAACAACAGTTACTAAATAAAAAACTAACTGAAGTAAAATAATAATTAGCAAAAATTAATCATTGTTTTGGCAACATGGTGGCTCAGTGGTTAGCACTGTTGCCTCACAGAAAGAAGGTTGCTGGTTTGAGTCCTGGCTGGGCCAATTGGCGTTTCTGTGTGGAGTTTGCATGTTCTCGCCATGTTGGCATGGGTTTCCTCCGGGTGCTCCAGTTTCCCCCACAGTCCAAAGACATGCACTATAGGTGAATTGGATTAACTAAATTGGCCATAGTGTGTGTGTAAATGTGAGAGTGTATGGGTGTTTCCCAGTACTGGGTTGTGGCAGGAAGGGCATCCGCTGCGTAAAACATATGCCGGAATAGTTGGCGGTTCGACACCTGATAAATAAGGGACTAAGCCCAAGGAATTATTATCATATTATTATTGTTTAAAAAAAAAAAAAAGCACTAATTCTATAGTGGATAATTAATAAATAAAATGCACCAGTCAAGCATGTTTGTAAACAAAACTTTTCTGTAAACTCTGCTAAACTATAATTACTAAAATGTAAACAAAATATATAAAAGCTAAATAGAAAAGTGTTCACAAAACTAAAACTAACCTAACAAAACCATTAATGAAATGAACTAAAACGACACTGACATTTATGCCAATTTAAAAACAGCATTAAAATAAAACAATAAAATGCAAAACTATAATAACATTGGCATCTTACCAAGATCTGACCAATGTTCATCGTCTTCCTCTTCATCTTCTGTCTTCTGTTTTTGCAGAAGTTCTTCTTTGTAAAGTTTCACAACCTCTTCGGGAGCACTCAGGGTAAAATATTTCACATCCTGTTGACAAATGCTGTTGTTAAAAACAGATTTCCTAAATAATCACAACCACTCTGAAAGGTTAAACTGACCTCCTGTGGGAGTCTGTAAGCTGCGTTGTATTTCAGTGGCGTTTTCACCTTAGGATTGTCCCTGAAAAATGAACAGAAGAGAGTTAATTAATTTAAAATCAAGAGGGAATGTACTATGGATATATTACAATTCACCTTATTATTCAGTCCTCAGTCAAGTTTTTCATAACCAACCAATAAATGAGGGTTTTCTATAATTACAAAATGACTTCTTTTTTATTCAGATGAAGCATAGGTACAGACATATTACCAATAATATCAACTTTCTCTTCTCAAATTTTAACCAAACAAATACAATAAAGCACCTTCATTCATTTTCCTTCGGCTTAGTCCCTTATTTATCATGGGTCGACACAGCGTAATGAACCGCCAACTAATCCAGCATATGTTTTACGCAGTGGATGCTCTTCCAACAGCAACCCAGTACTGGGAAACACCCATACACTCTCACATTCACAGATACACTCATACACTCCGGCCAATTTAGTTCATCCAATTCACTTTTGTCTTGACTTATGTATTCACTTATGCGCATGTCTTTGGATTGTGGGGAAAACCGGAGCACCCAGGGGAACCCACATGAACAAAGGAAGAACATGCAAACTCCACACAGAAACGTCAACTGGCCCAGCCGGGACTCGAACCAGCGACCTTCTTGCTGTGAGGCGACAGTGCTAACCACTGAGCCACCGTGCCGCCTGAAGCACCTTTATGTGGTCAAAATATTCAATAATGTGGTTATTTATTCAATAATGTAGTTAATGTGACTGTTAAAATAAATAACAATACATAATATTTGATTTTGAGGAAACGTAGGTTTATTGTTGTTTACTGACATTTTGTTAACATACAAATGAGTCAATAGATTTAATAACAAATTAATATAAAAATGATAATAGATTAAGCCTCACAGTGGCGCAGTGGGTAGCACGTTCGCCTCACAGCAAGAAGGTCGCTGATCGCTGGTTCGAGCCTCGGCTGGGTCAGTTGGCGTTTCTGTGTGGAGTTTGCATGTTCTCCCTGTGTTGGCGTGGGTTTCCTCTGGGTGCTCCGGTTTCCCCCACAAGTCCAAAGACATGCGGTATAGGTGAATTGGGTAAGCTAAATTGTCCGTAGTGCATGAGTGTGAATGGGTGTGTATGGATGTTTCCCAGAGATGGGTTGCAGCTAGAAGGGCATCCGCTGCGTAAAACATATGCTGGATAAGTTGGCGGTTCATTCCGCTGTGGCGACCCCAGATTAATAAAGGGACTAAGCCGAAATGAAAATGAATGAATGAATGAATGATAATGGATTAGTTTCATAACACTTTAAGATGTTTTGTGACACAAATAAGTATTTTAAATAATGTTATAATGCATTTGACCGATTACAATCTACAGTAAAAACAGTTACAATTTAGTTCTTTTAATAAACGCTATCCTTTTAAACATGATACTCAAAAAAAAAAATTTCAGCATTCATAACATATGTAAATGATTTCTGAATTATTCTGTCTGTGTGAAAAGTATTTACAGTTAAATTACATTTAATATACTAAAAATACAATGGAATGTTTTTCCCCCCAAACATTCATTACATCCTTATTTATATTCAAAAGAAGGATCCTATCAAAGGTTTGAAAAGGCATAAATGTGAATAAGCTACCTTTAAAAAGGTATTAAGTCAAATTAAAGGCATGAGGAAATATAGGATGGAGAAAATGAATGTACAACTAAAATCCCACACTAGAGTGAGAATAAATGCTATCCTTTTAGACTTAACATAAAAAAAATGTATCCTTTACTTTTTTTAGCATAGATAATATATTAGACTATATTAAAATATTTTACAGGATGTTTTCAAGACACTAGTATTCAGCTTAAAGTGCAATTTAACTAGGTTAACTAGGCAATTTAGGGTAATTAGGCAAATCATTGCAAAATGATGGTTTATTCTGTGGACAATTGAACTAAATATTGCTTAAGGGGGCTAATAATATTGACCTTAAAATTGTTTTTAAAAATATTTAAAAAAACTGCTTTTATTTTAGCCAAAATAAAACAAATAAGACTTTCTCCAGAAGAAAGGGAATAGGAAATACTGTGAAAAATTCCTTGCTCTGTTAAACATCATTTGGGAAATATTTGAAAAAAAGATTCACAGGATAATAATTTTGACTTCAACTGTATATGCAAAGGCTGACTGCTAACCTTAAGTGTTGTCCACTCTTCCCCATGCAGTCTTATTATATGCATGGCTGCGTATTGTTTTTATCAGTACCTGTGAATGAGCACTACACCGACCTCCCCGCGGAGCTGCAGGGCGACAGTCTGAGCGGTGTCCCGATCCAGGTGCTGTGTTCGCGACTGAGAAAACAGATACAGCACCGGAACACTGAGGTGGATATGAACCACATCGACCTCAGACGGGTCTGTTACTGCCTCGGTCTGACAGAAAACAAGCCCACAATTACATCCAATTTCACAATTACATCCAACTTTTTTTTATCATAACTTACCACTAGAGGAGCCTCCATCAACTGCAGGAATGTGTGTATGTTGATGGTGTTGAGCGGTTTGCTTATAACAGTGCTGGGACACGGATCAGACTGCCGGGATACACTTTTACAGTGCAGAAACCACAGTCGAGCTTGTGAGGAGGAAGGGTCGACAGCCCTGTGAAACAAAAAACAGATTTACCAGTGAAGAAGGAGAGGAAAATTAAGACAAAAATTTAAAGAACTGTTAAAGTGATTCTGTTATGCTGTTTTGAAGGAACACTGCACTTTTTTGTAAATAGGCTCATTTTACAACTCTCCTAGAGTTAAACCGTTGATTTTTACCATTTTAGAATCCATTCAACCAATATCCAGGTCTGCTGGCAGCACTTTTAGCGTAGCTTAGCATAGATAATTGAATCGTATTAGACCATTAGCATCTTGCTCATAAATGACCAAAGAGTTTTGATAACTTTCTTATTTAAAGCTTGACTCTTCTGTAGTTACAATGTGTACTAAGACCGACAGAAAATAAAAAGTTTAAATTTCTATGTCAGTATGGCTATGAACTATACTCTTATTCCGGCATAATATTCAAGTAACTTTGCTGCTGCACCATGGCTGCAGATGGAGTGATGATATTATGCAAAATCCGCTAATGTAGCCCTTTACAACGTAGATAACCATGGCTACACAGGTAAATCCAGCCACTGACCAACTTTCAGCTACAACTCTGCAACTACATAAACTTAGTGACGGTCACGTTGGACGTTACTTAGCTGGGGACTATTTTCAGGCATTACGTAATATCATTCTGCCTGCTGCAGTGAAAATCCTTGATCATTTTTGTGTATCTTTATTATACATGCATACATGTACAATGTTTTGACGTTTTGGTCACATGGCCCACTCAATAGATTTAAATCATCATGATTACAATATTGAGCTAAATATTTGTGCCTAACACTACTTCTTTCTTTTGACAGACAAAAAACTATTTGAATTTTTTTGCAGTACTTTTCTATTCAAAAGCAGCTTTATGGTGATTAGATTTCTGGACACAAACCAGGACCATTTCTAGTTCAGTGGTTAAATTAAGATTGAAATCTCATTAATGAGTATATATATGAGTTTAAAACTTGCCCCCAGCCTCTGGCATCTAGACTGCAGCTCTGCACAAGGAGTTTTGGCCAGAGGAGAAATGCTCAACTGAGCCTAGGTTCTCTCTAGGTTTTTTTTTTTCCTTCACTTTCGTCAATTGGTGAAGTTTTGTTCCTCGCCACTGGTCGCTGATTCGAGCCCCGGCTGGGTCAGTTGGCATTTCTGTGTGGAGTTTGCATGTTCTCCCCGTGTTTGCGTGGGTTTCCTCTGGGTGGTCCGGTTTCCCCCACAAGTCCAAAGACATGCAGTATAGGTGAATTGGGTAAGCTAAATTGTCCATGGTGTATGTGTGTGAATGGATATGTATGGATGTTTCCCAGTGATGGGTTGCAGCTGGAAGGGCATCCGCTGCGTAAAACATATGCTGGATAAGTTGGCGGTTCATTCCGCTGTGGCGACCCCAGATTAATAAAGGGACTAAGCTGAAAATAAAATGAATGAATGAATGAACTGAACTTTAACTCTAAAAACTGGACTGAAGCAGTTTCAATTTACTAGAACTTTTATATTAAGCTGCTTTGACACAATCTACATTGTAAAAGCGCTATAGAAATACAAATGAATAAATGAATGAATGAATGAATGAATGAATGAATGAATTGGAAAACATTGACATCTGGTCATTCTACAATAATACACACTACAGGAAATGTAATGTCTGTTAAATCATAATAGGGTGACTAAGTTATACACTTGTTCAAACTACTTATTTAAACAAATTAGCTGAATTAACACAATTCTTGAGTTTTATTTGTAGACAACCTAATGGCTTCATTTTCAAGCAACTTAAATTTGTAAAAACAATTAAGTTAACTTAATTGATTTGTGTTGGGACAACATGAAGGAATTGTTTGGATTCGGAACCAATTGTTTTTTACAGTGTATTATATATTGCGGTTGTTTTACAAGAGAGTTTTACAACAACATTGGAAAGACCTTGTGGCCATTTTTGACAATTATGGCTGTCTCTATGGCAACATAATATCTCATACATCACATTTCTATTTGTTTTACACATGAGTGCTTTAAGAGATTTTGAAAGTATATCCATCTTAAGAGTAATGCAAAACTCACCCCATGTGTTTCAGTACTAGAGAGCCAGTCGTCTGAACAAACTGGTATTTGGTTCCATACACAAATGCTGCCTCCATCAAAGCTCGGTGCTCTGTTTAGACAAAAGAAATTAATATATGGTTTCATTCCTAACAAACAAACAAATTAGGGATCTAGAAGATAAATACATAAAGAGATTGTACCTGGAAGGCCAAGCACGGGTATGTGACCGACCACAATGTCACTGTTCTGTTTGGCCGCACTTTCCACACGCAGCAGCTCAGCAGGAGTGTGTACATAAAGCACCTCATTGAAAAGGACAGAGCTGGAGGAAGGACAAAAACACACATTCATCAATCATCACTACAGATCCATAAGGCAAAATATGGAGATTTCGAAACACTGGAACTACTGTTTCTACTGTGGAAAAGTGTTATATATGAAGAACTCACAACAGGACGTGAGAAACGATGGCATTGACGTCAAATACGGTATCAATGTCAAAGCTCCTCAGGATCTCAGAGCCTCTGGAATTATGGGAGACAAACAAACATTTGTGTTTATGTCATTTTACACTCGTCTGGAGTCATATGAGCCATTTTATGGGCAATTTCGTGGCATTTTTTGGAGCTGTAAGCATGAACATTTTGGTATCAAAGTCTTTGCTGTCAGGTTGCTTAATAGAAGTACTCAATTCTCTTGTTAATTAACTTTTGAACAGTAGTGAATATATAATGAGTCAAGATTTTTACCATTACAAGACAAATCTATACCTGAACAAATATGCCTTTGTCAGTAGTTTTTCTCCAGTGCAGTATTTTGCTATATCATCCTTTGAACAATTCACCTGTAAAAACAGTCACCTATTAAAAGAATAGTTCTCCCAAAAATGTAAACTTACTCACCCTCAAGTGGTTATAAAGCTTTATGAGATTCATTTTTGGTTGCTGTTGAACACTAAAGAAGATATTTTGAAGAAAGCTGAAAACCTGTAACCATTGACTTCCCTAGAAGAACAAAACAAACACTATGGAAGTCAATGGTTACAGGTTTTCAGCTTTCTTCAAAATATCTCCTATTGTGTTTAATAGAAAAATGAGAGAGTAAATGATGACAGAATTTTCATTTTTGGGTGAACTACCCCTTTAAGTTGCATTGAAATTATTGCAGCTTAGTCAGCCATTATGTACCAAAATAATATATTTAAAAATACAAATAAAACTCCTATGCATATATTTTCTGCTCACCATCACAACAGATATCCCATAGTCCTCTAGTGCATCAGCTGATATCTGGAGCTGCTCTATGAACAGTTCTATGGTTGGATTGACTGCAAGCAGACACATGTTATGTAATACACTTTAAAAAATTAACTTTAAAAGATTTTGACACCTCAAACCTACTGACTCAGCAAATACTACTGTGTGCTGATGTGATTAATGACCCTTGCTTAGATCTGCAAATTAACTGTTCTGTAATCATCAGTCTCACCATGATTTCCAAAGTATATAAAGGATGTTTTCCCTGTTTGCATCCTCTCCATGAGGCTCAGGCTGGAGTCTTCCATCAGTTTGGAGGAACATTGTTCTGCTGTTAGGATGAACACAAACGCGACCAAATATACGAGGCACATGGTGCAACATTTACACTTTATAGACTATAGATCTATTTATATTAGTTCATAATTGGGATGTGCAAAAATAATGTTCATATCCAATCAAAACAGTTAGCTTGTTACCGAACGCATCCCCATACCTTCCAAAACTGCACGTTTAAGTTCAACTTAAAATACAATCAAAAAATACAGTCTTTTTTCAAATACATTAGGTTAATAATGATTTCAGATCAGTGTTGTAAATGTAACGAGTTCTACTACATCCTCAAACACTTAAACAACATGCGCAAACGTCGCCCAATCAAATATGAGAAGAGGGATTACCAGTGTGCTGAACACCAACCAGAAAGCTCAAAATACGAAGTCAGAACCAATGAGTATCAAGTAGGCGGGGGGATCTTGGCTGGCTCATCAGAAAACCCTTTGGAAAGGCGGTCATTTTGGCTCACAAGTAACTGCGTTTTTGTATTCGCCACAATTTTAACTGAGAGCCAACATGGCTACTAAAGCGCGTCAGTTTCCAGGTTCTTCTTATTGGCCCAACATTAATATTTTTTTTCTCCACACAGTTGTTTTTCTTTACTCGCTGGGACCTGCCTTGCATATTTTTGTGATTTTATTTTTTATTAGTTTTCATCCATTGCTTACAAATCGTCCAATAATTTATTACATCCATAAATATTATACATGCGTCAGTTTATGAAAAATATTATTTTTTTCACACCGCTATTTAATCTGACAAATGCAACTACTGTATCGCTTACATGAAAAACAAACAACCGCAAACGTCTAAGCAAATAAGTGGTATTGAAAACAACAATACTGATAGTTTGAAAATTAAAAACGCACAGGACCAGAGGCAGGGCACCTAAAAAGACCGATGATTGGTTTCTCAAAAAAAAAAAAAAGTAGGAGGGGAGCAGCTCGGTCGTCAGCGAACGTACTTGAAAAGCCTATCATTTTGGCTCGAATGTGACAGATTTTTCCATTCAGCACAATTCAACTGAGAGCCAACATGGCGAAACAAGCGCATCAAATTCTAGCTCTTTCCTATTGGTCAGTAGGCGGGGCCAAATCTGTAACGCTAGCCAGCTGATCGCTTTTTTTCTAGCTCCAGAGTTGGTTTTTCTTAGGTCGGAGGGAGCTGCCTTGCACAGATTGGGGGCCTCTGCTGTTTTTTTAATTACTTGTTTTCCACATTTTGGTTACAAACATCCGAGAATTTGTATTAAAGTCTATTCCATACAATAACAATTCAAGGCAGTCTGTAGTTTTACCATTTTCCGCTCATATGCCATTTGTAATTAAGTTTGACGTTTTTCAGTTTTTGTGTCGTTTCAAAACATCTCCATGAAAAGTTTTGGACAACTCGTTTTGGATAAGTCCGGGTGATAGCGAGCCATCGTGTCGATATGTTGTTTTTACTAGAAAACCAGGTCAGTGTCAGTGTTTGGACGGACTCATCCTCATCAGCCGCCGAACTGATCCAGGCTGCGGTTCCCCCGTACGTGCAGCTCGGTCTCACGGTTCTCTACACGGTTTTGTATTCGCTCCTCTTCGTGTTTGTTTACCTGCAGCTCTGGTTGATTCTGCACTACGGACACAAACGCTTCAGCTACCAGAGTGTTTTTCTCTTTCTGTGTTTGCTCTGGTCGGCTCTGAGGACGACGCTCTTCTCTTTTTACTTTAAAAATGTTGTTCAAGCGAACCAGCTCCAGCCTCTGCCGTTCTGGCTGCTGTATTGTTTCCCAGTCTGCCTGCAGTTCTTCACCCTGTGTCTGCTCAACCTTTATTTTGCTCAGGTAAGTCCCACTTTGCTGTTTTCCCAATGTGTTTGTGTTTCGCAGTGTATTGCACAACGTATTTACGAAAGCAGGTAGTCTAAGTAGCATGTAATCTACCATAGAGTGGAAATTAATAATTGTGCGTTCAGTCTGATAGCCATTTTCATGCAACTCACATTTAAGTGGGTCCCCTCCCACCAAATGTGTTTACTTCATGTGACTGACTGGAACTTGACGCTGTAATTGCGATTAAAACCAGCGGTTTACTGTTATAAAGTCAAATTGTGCTGCTTTAAACAATCAGAGACATTTGACATGTCCATGATAGTGGAATAAGAGCACAGCTGGAGGTCATCAGTTTCTGTCCGAGTCCCACAACAGAGCATTTCACAGGTCAGTCTGAATGAGGTCTATGATTGACACTTTTTGGTCCATCCTTCCACTCTTTGTGAAGTTTTGGCAGTCTGTGAAAGCATAACCTCATCATACAGGGGATAAAATATTGTTTATCTCTTCTCCAAAGCTTTATGCACTAGAGGCAGGGACATTGCAGTTCCTTGTTCAACCTCGGAAAAGTAACAAATGCAAAGTCAGCACAAGTTACATTTATTTTTATTATTCACATGCTTTGTGCTTAATCTAAAGTTAATTGCTTTTCTCCTTTCTGTAGAGGACAGTAAAAGTACAGTTTAGAATCATGTACATACTGCATTTTTATGAACAGAGAAAGTAAATGGTGACCAAAAAAAAGTAAGAAGCCAGTTTAACTAAATTGTTACATTATTACATGTCTTTTGATGGCATGTGAACATATGATTGAAAAAGAAAAAAATAAACCCAACACCTTCCTTATAGCTGGCACTACATTTACAGGAATGCCTGTCATGGTGGAAAGAAACCAAAATGGGAATCAAACCCATAACCTTTTCAACAGTGTATACTACCTTTGAACTAAAGGAATAACGGCAGAGATAGAATGAGACCAAAATGGGATTCAAACCCATGAACTTCACAGCATCCTCTAGATATGAGCTACAGGAATGTTTGTTGTTATCAAAAGATACCAAATGAGTATAGAACCTACAACCTTCCTAACAGCATACACTATCTTTGAGCTAAAGGATCGGCTTTTGAATGAAAATAGATAGAGACAAAAATTGTATTCAAACCCATGAACTTCATAACATGATGTTCTACTTTTGAGCAACAGGAATGTCTGTCGTAGTAGAAAGAGACCAAAAATGAGTACAGAACATACAACCTTCTTAGCGTCATGTGCTATCTTCTAGGTAAAGGAAAGAATGCTGAGATGTAGAACAAGACCAAAATAGGATTCAAACCCATGAACTTCATAACAACAACGTCTACTTTTGAGCTACAAGCATGTCTGTCATAGTAGAAAGAGACCAAAATGAGTACAGAACCTACAACCTTCTTTGCGTCATGTGCTATCTTTTAGGTAAAGGAACGAATGCTGAGATCTAGAACAAGACCAAAATGGGATTCAAACCCATTAACTTAATAAAAACAACGTCTACTTTTGAGGTACAGGAATGTCTGTCGTAGTAGAAAGAGACCAAAGTGAGTACAGAACCTACAACCTTCTTAGCATCCTGTGCTGTCTTTTAGGTAAAGGAACAAATGCTCAGATATAGAACAAGACCAAAATGAGATTTAAACCCATGAACTTCTTAACAGCATATTCTGCTATTGAGCTACAGGGATGCCTATTGTAGTAAGGAGAATAGAACCTACAACCTTCAGCATGCACTACCTTTGAGCTAAAGCAATGGTTGGTAATATATAACAAAACCGCAATGGGAATCAAACCTTCTTAACAGCATGTTCTACTGTTGAGCAACTAGAACGTCTTGCATAATACAAAAAAGGGGATTTGAACCCACAATTAAATAGTCTGATCTTGGGAATGCCATAGGTTCTATTCCCAATATATATCCCTTTGGATACAAGCATCTATTAAACACATAAGTGCACATTTTAAGCTGTATTAGACTTCAACATTTCTCTGCAGCATCTTTAAAATTGCACATGCATTGCAATCATTGTGATTACACAGAAAAGAGAGAGTAATTTTATGTTCTTCTGTTCTGTTGAGTCCATGTTTCACTTTAAAACTTCAAAGCTGAAATAATCCGTAATATGTCTGAGAATGTTATTAATAAGCTCCTTTGAAGGAATCAAATCACCCTCTAATATTTTCAGTTTTTAATTATTACATTTTTTTTCCACCATGCAAGTCAAAAGCGCTGTAAGGCAATGTTGAAACAACCTTGCAATGCAAAAACATTTGCAAGAATTTAAGGATATATTAAATTCTCTTTATTATTTATATCCCAGGCTCACCAAATGTGCGCTTTTTGTTCATTCCCACGTCACCCCAGCTCTGATATTAATCTAACCTTGCTTATATTGCATTTCATTTCTCCCGTAGTCAGCACGTAGAGCAGTCGCACAGTCAATCCCCGACCAAAGGCCCTGCAGTCCTGTTAGATTTATTGACAGCTTTGTGTTTTATGCAGCCACCGTTTATGCATGTCTGCAGCCTTTCCCCTTACACCCACAGTGATTCGCAGAGAGTGATTCGCCGCCTTTTGTTTGTGCGTCTTCCTAGGGAGCTTATTTGAGATGTGGGCATCGTACAGACACTGCCTGAGCAGCGCGAGTTGGCATTTGAAGGTGCGAGCCAATCAGAAGCACCTGCTGCAAGAGCATTACATCACCCTGCTCAATCCTGTGCTATTCCAGGCACAACAAAAGGGGTGTGCAGCATTCGCTCTGAGAAACTGCCAGCGTGCAGACAAAGACGCCAGGCACCCCGACTTAGAAATTAAAAACAAAATAAGATCAGCGGGATGCTGTGCCCGAACGCGACTGTTGTCTGAGTGGGTCATACTTGTGTGGCTGTCGATGCTGCATTGTGTCCACTCAGTAATGACCTAATGACCACTATTGGAAATTAAGGATGTTTGGTCTAAATTAATTTTCCATGATAGCTGGGTGACTTTTAAATGCTAGTGAAATGAGCTGGTATTAATCACATTTGACTTTCCGTAGATGGTTTGAAAGGGATATGCAGAATTTTGTACCGTATATTAGGGCTGAACAATAAATCGTTTGTGCATCGATATTGGAATGTGTGTATTTGCAATAGTCACATTGTAGGAGAAGATTGTTTATTAAAGTTTTAAAGTTTTTATTATGAATAATAAAAAATAATAATATTTAACAATATCTTTGTTAAATATAATTTTTTAAATTATTTATACGATAATGAACAGTTTATATTACATTTGATTTGTTCAATTTCTGTACTTTAATACTGTTAGACTCCCCAGAAAACCATAAAGCACTGTTTATTTATTCATTTTGCTTGTTATTTGTAATATTTTATGCAGATGCCCTGCATAGAAAAAGACTTGATCATCCCAGTCGATCTAAATTAATGAAATCTTTCCAAATAGTTTTTTTTTTTATAATCTCCTGAAATTATATTCGTATTGTACATATTGTATTCATATTGTGGAAAAACAAAATATGGCAATGTCAGATTTTGCTAATATCATGCAGCCCTATTATATATTTTTTGATGGACATTTTTAAAAATTGTGTTAATAGTATGCAAATGTTTGTTTTTATTTTTTGTATTTAAAACAAAATTATGTTTTTGCATATAATCTAATCATTTAAATAGTTTGTATAAATATAACTTACGATGTATTTTATAGAATTTACCATTTATATTTTAAATCATTTATATTTTGTAAAGCTGTTTTAAAACAATAATTCTTGTGAAAAGCGCTAATAAAAAAAAAACTTTGAATTGAACATACGAAATTCATTCATATACATATGAAATCAAATAATTATTGCGTACACTGCATATCATATGCAAAAATGTGTGTTAAATGACTTGTTTTGACTATATGGTTGATTATATGGAAAATTGATCTGAGTCAAATAAAAAAAAAAGAGGTATTCAAGCATGAAAAAGAAATTAAAAAAAATATTAAACTGGACTGACTTCTGAGTAAAATTGTACAGACTATCATGCATTTTTACCACGATTTAAAGAAGACACCTACAATGTCATTAAGTGGAATAGTAGTTTATTTATCAAACATTTTGACAGATTTTAAACAGGAATAATTACAGTCCAGCCAAAATTTATAATGATTATATTTAATAAGCATAGCTCATCAGTTTTTACATAAATTAATCTATTATGATGAGTAGTGTTACTGATTTTGGTACTGTAATGCTTTTACTCTATTTCTTCTTTTGCTTGCCAAATGTAAAAAAAAAAATTGTGTACTCAAAATGTCTGCCGTTGTTGTTTTTTTGTTTTTTTTTACAGCCAGAATACAGGGAAAATGCTGTGTCTTTAGGGGCTGAAATTGCAACACTTCAAAATGCGATTTACTCTTCGCAAGCATTGTCGTATTTCACAGTTTTCCGAACTTCCTCGATCTTCCAGTTCCCAGAGGTGGTGCCGAAGCGATGACCAATTAGTTTTTCAAATTACACTTTCAGTAGCTCTCGTGTGCAGAGGAAACACACTGAAGTCATGTGTGTGCAGTGAACGGCAACTGTTTATGTGAAGCAGAAACTCCCCCGTGAATTACATGTGTGATTTCTGTACGTATGTGTGTAATGCATCACATGAGGCCTCATCAGCAAAGCTCTGCCAAGAAAAGAGATGAGCCATTTTTCACTCCTGTACACTTTTCGCTGTTAGTGCAGTTGGTGGCATGTTGTCTGCAGTTTTTGTTGCTGTTTGGGGGATAATTCGAACATGATTTCACATACAAGAAAAAAATGTTCCAGATTAGTGCTGCTGCACTATATATCGTTTCAGCATCGATATTGCAGTGTGCACATCTGCAATAGTCGCATTACAGGATC
>CAIGQW010056782.1:2048860-2098449 GCA_903798125.1 Danio choprae | reverse complement strand
TATATATATATATATATATATATATATATATTCATATATATATATATGAATTGTTTATAATTGTATATATGTTGTTGTTGTTATTATATTTAAATGTGTTATCTTCCCATTCCTAAAGGTTATAGTTGAACAAACTCTTTATTTTAATGGATATAACTGTTTGATAACTTTTTTGATTAAATGCACCAAAAACTATTGGCTATATTCACTGAGAAATAGATAAAATTATTAATTTTCAAAACAGGGTGTAGTCATTTATGCTGAGCGCTGTACAAATAGAACAAGAATTATTGGATAACATTAAAGACACAATTTAAGCATCACAGTGGAGCACAAATATTAATGTATTGTATTTTTAAATCTTTCAAGCCTTTTTGAGCCTTTCATATCACTAGTTTTGCAAATTCATCAGTAGAATGTTTATGCTAATTTAAAATGTAATAATAAAAATAATTTAGCAGGATCATTTGTTATAGATTTTAAATTAGTATGTTTGTTTTTGTCAGAAAAGTTATGTTATGGGGAGCATTAAAGAAGATAGTTACATATTCTTATACAGATTTTGTGTGTGTGTGTGTGTGTGTGTGTGCGCGCGTGTTAACCGTGCTGTCAATAAAGCTTAGCTGATTTTAAATCCAACATTCCTTCTAAAAGTCAGTCACAAAAGCAGCAGTGCGATGAAAATTGGACTCGCAAATGTAGTTATGAAACATGATGCAGTGGCAGAGTTTTGCTTTAATACAGTTGCGCAAGTTCACTTATTTAATCAAAATTGCTTTATTATTTAATGCACTTTTGAAAGATCGGCCTTCACATTGCTAATATAGGGCCTTACTCGATATCTGTCATCTTTTGAGCCACAAAGTTGTCAAGCATGACATTTCTTCACAATAATCTCATCAAACCGCAGATCCAGGGCCTGTTTCTATAGCCGTATCGGCCGGGAGGGTCTTATTAATTCAGTTTGCTGAGGAATCTTTATAATGGGCAGCCAAATGGAGGCTTCACCCCCACGCAGATCTTTATTGGAATGTTGTTTTCTCATTCCCTCAGAGCGTCTTTGTCCTTATAAACCACGCTATTATTGGGATTGATGATTGTAGCATTAGACTGACACATTTTCTTCACTGCCGTTCACATTCCCAGTGCTTCGGTAAACTCACATTTGGGATCAAGTCACGTGGTGGGGATCAGTTACAGAGTCGTGCCACATAGTTTGTTTAACAAACTCGAGCACCTGTTTGAGTTTTTGCTGGAATCGATCTGCGGAGATAAGAGATGGGCCATTATTATCTCCTATGTGGTTTTTGCTGTTAGTTCAGTTGGTGGCATGTTGTCTGTTGTTTTGTTTTTTTTGGTGCTGTTTGGGGGATGTGTTAAGCATAATATCACACATATGAAACAACAACAACATATTATTATTGTTATTATTATTATCATCATTATATTAACTATATAATATAAATTTATTTAAAAACAAATAAATAATTTAAAACTAGCTAGAAATTAATATTCATTTTATGGATCTGGGGGAGGTCAATTCAGCCTCTCTGGTTGTGAAAATTCAAAATTGACCCAAAACAAACCATTTTGATTGGCTGAGGTTGGAAATGAAAATTCAGAAATGAAAATTTTTTAAATGTGATTTTAACCACTTAAAAAAATCTGTTTCTCTGTATATATTTAATTGACTATAGGCATTTGTCTGAAAACCTTTTTTTATATAAAGGTTTAATGATATCTTCCAATCTTTTCAGCAAGAATTGTCCTATAAAGTAGGGCTGGGTTACTAATCAAAGTAATCGAAATCGATATTCAGAACCTATAATCGATCAAATTTTTCCAGCTCTATTTTTTTTCTTTTTCTTTTTTTCTCCTCTCGATTACTTACCACATGTAGAGTCACATGACACCGCTCTGTTTGGTGCTTTTGTGTTACTTTGCACTACATTGACGATGATTGGAAGCTGCGCCAGATGGCATTACATCCATTACATTAAAATATTTTTTTACTGAAAATGCAAGAAATGCACTGTTTAATAAATATTATTAGTTATTTTATTTAGAAGAGATACTGCATATATTTCGTATCAAAACTTAATTTTTGATATATGCAGTTGCTAAGAACTTTTTAAAATTACTTTAAAGGTAATTTTCTCCAGATTTTTATTAAAATGTTTTTTTAAATAGTTTTATCTTGCCAAAATATTCCCCTGTCCTAACAAACCATAAATCCATGGAAAACCTATTTATGCAGCTTTCATGTGAAGTATAAATCTCAATTTAAAAATGACACTGACTCGTGGTCCAGGGTAACAAATATTATTTTCTTAACTCTTTCAAAGTGAAAAAATTAGTGTTGTGTTTCTATGAAGGTAAAAAACATGGCGTCTATTTTTCTATTTTGACCAATTGTCATTTTTTGCATCAATAGTCGTTATATTACATTTTAAATTAGGAAGACATTTAATGAGGAAAATCTAACTTTCTAAGCTGTTTGTTGGCTGGTTTTCCCTGGAATCAATCATATTTTACTCTTTGACTGCTGACTTGGCTGGAATTTGTTTAGCGCTAATGATTTGAACAGTTGCGCTGTTGTGTCAGGAAAAGTTTAGGACGGCTGTTGTTAATCTGTAACTAGGCCACAGTTTCTTTGGCAGGAATCTCTAGGTACTGTAGACCTGCTTGTCTTGTAAAGGGAAGAAGTGGGTAATGGGGACAGTTCATGGGAGTATTGAAGGAAAACAGCACTTTAATCCTCCTGCTTCCTAAATTAGCCACTTGTTTGTTCCTGGTAAATACAGTTGTTGTTTCTCGACATAAGTGGGCTGAATTTGACTCGTATGCCATGTCACTGTCTTAAAGAAATAGTTCATCCAAAATTTGGTGCTAATTTATGCACCCTGAGGCCATTCAAGGTTTTTATTTTGTAAAACATTAAAGATTTTTAGCTGAAACAGTGATCCTTGGTAATTCATAAAACATTAAAAGCACTTTTTAACTTTAAAACTTTAAAAGCACTAGTAAAAATAAATAAATACCCATAATAAAGATAATGTGTTCAGAAATGTTTGCTGAGGATTTCTGGTAATAATATTCAATTTCTGCACATCATTTTACTTCATAACACCTCAGTGTATCATCAGCATCTTCAAATATTAATTTTAGATTGACAAATTATACTGTATAGTGTACTGTATAATATAATAAAATAAATTATCCAGTATATACTAATTATATATGTACTAGTTTTATTTTCTCAAAGTGATAGTAACTGTTAAGTTGCATTTAAATTAATCACCAAGGATTACAGTTTTAGCTTAAAATATATATTTTTTTAATTAAATAACAGTTTACCTGAAGTTGAGTAAATCTACAGAAATGTTTTGGGTTGACAAAAAAGGTGTTTTGCTGTGTTTTCTTTGACACAAACCAGATAGTGTATAGGTGTCTTGGACCGAAATAGTTCTGTCTTTTTTACATGACTGTTTAACACCCTCAGTCATCTTTTAGGATTTAAACAGGCTATTTTTCTACTGTAATTTTAAGAGAAGCTAAATGCTGTAGTTTACATCCATTTATTAGGTAAATGTGTTACAACACTATTGATTACATAGAAAAGTCTATTTCTTTCTTTATTATATTTATTTTATTTTAATGGTGAGCTCTGCTGTGACGTGAATTTCCCTTTGGGATTAATAAAATCTAAACAAACGGATATTGCTGGAACTGTATTGTTAGGGGTGGTCCACTACGATATCATATTTTAAACTTTAGTTGGTGTAATGTAGCTGTGTGAACATAAACAACATCTCTGAATGTAATATGCTCAAAGTTCAATGCAAAAGGAGACATTGGCTTTTACAGAATTTGCTTAGCAAAGCCTACAGCATACGAAGTTTGGGGACTACAAAAAAAATACATCTGGGCTAGTGAGATCTGGCGTGGCCAGAGGTGCTGTAATGCTCTAATGTAGCAGAGAAAGCTAAAATGCCGTCCAAACGCTGCTATTTCCACAGGGCTTGTTCTGTTTCTGTATTTGAGCTTTTAAAGGACAGACACAAACTGCTTACAGTTTAATTTTAAATATGTATAAAAATATATAGCTAGCATTTGACATAGGATAACTTCCAGAATCTCTCCCAGTTCAGTGCTGGATTCGGCTAAAAACTCCTTCAACCGACGAAGCTGTTGAGCCACAACCTGTAAGTACTTTTATTTGTTAAAATTGATCCATTACATGCACAGTTTCTAGCATTAACGGTATGTTGTAGCGGGGACATAAACAAGGATGTATACAACTGGAAATGCTCTTTGGCACCGCTACAAATTCATATTTATCTGTCAAACCGCTGTAAACACCCACAATCTTCACCAGCGCTGCAGTGTCTCTCTATGCAGCCAATTTCCGTGCGTTCTACATCTCAAATAACGAACTCGCAAAAGATATGTAAACATTTCATATTACTTACACATGCTTATTCTAAATATATGTGAAAGACACTTGTCAGATTTTATTTTAGAGAGCAGGCGTGAGGTTTCGCTGTGTGCTCTTCATTTTCTGTCTGATTCAGGCACAAACTTATACACCTAACAGCTACTCTGACTGACTGTTTACACGGCGCAAAAGCACGTGCTTGAAGGTGCGTGACGCTTTTTTTCTGGTGACGTGGAGTCGATCCGCGAATCACAGCACATTATGTTAGCTGACCAATCAGAACCTCTTGAGGGTGGGCCTTTCAGAGGAACTACGAAATATGACAGTCGTTTTCATGTGAGCTGAGTAGCTGTATATAATCAAAGTAAGATATGTGAAAAAATAACGCGAGTTTCTACAAATGAAGCATAAGCACACATTGTTTTGCATCTTATAAACACAACCAAGCCTTAAAAATACACTGTGGACCACCCCTTTAAGCATAAGTATTGATTTAGGTTGACTAGACTTCAATTCACACCGGATCCCGAACCTTCCTCGTTCAGACGTGTTCAGTGAAGACAACCCGGTACAAAATCAAGCATTAAACAGAGCAGAAGGAAGCGTTCCAGAATTGATTCCCAGTGTAGGTAGATGAATCACAGGTTTTTAAAGCTCCTCAGGGCCTGACATGAGGCACTGGAGAGGGGAAAATGTGCATTTTTCTACTGTAACTTTAAGAGAAGCTAAATGCTGTTGTTTACATCACTTTAGTTGTGTTACAAGACCACATGGAAAATTGGATTTCTTTTTTTGCATTCAAAAATATCCTAACTTTATTTAGAACTTCAGAGCAAATGTTTGACTAAGAATGTAGACAAATATTAATACATTTTCTACTACTAGTAAAAATACTATTTAATATTTATGACACGATCCAATTATGGTCAATTATGGACCTTCTGATGCTAGGGGTATTTTATGGAGTAATAAATGAGCATATAAAACCATTTCTGGAGATTTGTTTTAAACTTACCTAAGCCATATAACTACTATGAAATATCAGAGAACAATTTAACTTATTAAACCAATGCACTATATGGCACTTTAAATACATGACACTTTTTTGCCATGTGTTGAAAGAGGCTCCTTCACCTCACACGAAAGTGCCATCCTTTCATTTCAGTTTCGACAACATGTTTATTCACAAATTGGTTGGTGTTTCTTTTTAGCTGCTGTCCACATTGTCCACATCGAAGTGTGTGTTTGCTGGCTAAAGATGTTATTTAAACGTTTGTGTCACGGACATGTAAAGTATGACTCATTTGGCATGGGCTTTGTCAGAGAGAGAGAGAAACATTTCTGCTCCCCAAACACACACTTTCTGTCTGCTTGAATGATTGCAAGCGAATCAGAATTAAACAGATTGTGGGGATCTATTTACGTGTTTCTTTAAAGTTTATTTACATGGCATGTCCAGTGTTTTGATGCTGTTTTTATTGTGGTATTGAATGTTGGTAAAGGTTGCAGTTTGACAATGAATTGGGCATGCTTTGACCTGAAAGCTGTTCATCAGTGTTGTTTTGCACTGCCGTCCTTTGTAGCCTGGAGTGTAGCTGCCAGTATGGTGTGGTCCCATTTAAAGTCTGTCTAGCATTAAAATTGAACTAATGCAGTTTGTTTTAAGGGCCTTTATGTATACGAGAAATGCATGAAACCACATGTCTCCCACATAAAAAAAATTTAATAAATCATGCTTTGCTGAGTCATATTTTTGACAATAAAATTTTTCATTACATTATTAAATCAAGTAACACTTTTTACACTGTAAAGAAATGTCATGTTGTCCAAACACAAATCAGATTGAACATGAAAAAACTGTGTTGTTTTAACTCATTTTACATAAGTAGCTTGAACAAGCAGCAAAAGTCATTTTATTTTAATTTATACTTTATATTATTATAATTTAAGTATAATTTTTATTCGTATTTTAAATTTATCTGTGACCCAAAATATTAGCAAACATGTAACAAGATGAAATAATAATGGCTATCGGCACCCCCTACTTTTTGTGTTTAGTTTTGTTTTTAGTTTATTTACTAATTTACTTTAGTTACATTTACTAATAATCAAATACATTTATTACTTAACATGCTTATGAATAAATATGTATGCAGTTTTTATTTTTCTTTAAACCTGTGGATTATATGTTAATGTTCTGTATTTGATGTTGATCTTTATTTGCAAATCAAAAAATCAATGAAATGTTCAAAAAAAAAAAAAAAAAAAAAGAATTGCCTTTTAAAGGCAGCATCTCATAAATTGTATTTTTAAATGTTATTTAATTTAGTTTTTAATCCTAATTAAGATTTGGGGTGTTTTTTTGTTTTGTTTTTTATTCGTTATAACTTGGTATCTGATTATTTGAGCTTTTTATCTTCGTTTTAAAATTTTGTATTATAACTATCATTTAATCTCTTGTTATGTTTTTTTTTTTGTTTTGTTTTTTAAGATTTTTGTATCATAATCTACATTTTGGGGTGGCATGGTGGCTCAGTGGTTAGCACCGTTGCCTCACAGTAAGAAGGTCGCTGGTTTGAGTCCCGGCTGGGTCAGTGGACATTTCTGTGTGGAGTTTGCATGTTCTCCCCGTGTTGGCGTGGGTTTCCTCCGGTTGCTCCGGTTTCCCCCACATTCCAAAGACATAAGGTGAATTGAATAAACAAAATTGGCCGTAGTGTATGAGTGCGTGTGTGAATGAGTGTGTATGGATGTTTCCCAGTACTGGGTTGCAGCTGGAACAACAACCGCTGTGTAAAAAAAACATGCTGGGTAAGTTGGCGGTTCATTCCGCTGTGGCAACCCCTGATGAATAAAGGGACTAAGCCGAAGGAAAATGAAATGAATTTACATTATATCTCCTAGGTTTGTTTATGCTATTTTGGGCTTTTTGTCTCCTAATTATCTCCTAATTTTATGTCATCATTTTGATTCTGCATCTGACATTTTACCTCCGTTATGACGTAGTATTTAATATTGTAGTCTTTTATGCCAGTTGTGACTGTTTCATAATTATGGAGTTATTTTGATAACATTTTGCATTGAGGTTTCGTTAATATATTTACATACATACATAAACAATAAACACTTTTACTACAGTATTTATTCATCTTTGTTTACATGAAGTTGTTCATAGTTAGCTCTTAACTCAAAGTGGCATTAACTAATGCTACCAAGCTCAACTTTGGATTTTAATAATGCATTAGTAGATGTTGAACTGATTAATAAGTGCTGTACAAGCACTGTTCATTATTAGTTTATGTTAGTAAATACATTAACAAATGAAACCTTATTATAAAGTGTGACCATTATTTTTAATAATCTCAGAACTCTAATTATCTCAGTGATGACTAAGCATCTTCTAATTCATAATTATTATTCACCAAATAATTATTGTATTTTGATATTTATTTGGATTCCTATGAAATTTAGACACAGCTCTGAGAACAAAACATTTACCTTTGCAGCATGTCTCATTTAAAGCTTTTTTTTAAATTATTATTATTATTATTATTATTATTATTATTATTATTATTATTATCTGAGCATAACATAAGTCTGATTATAATAACCGTAAACACTTCTCGACCCTGTAGCAGAAAACAAACCTTCTTTTTTCCCTGGACTGATTATTAGAGCTACACAGTGTATCTTTTTAGCATCGATATCGCAATCTGTGCATCCACAATAGTCACATCGCAGGATCTGCAATGTTGAATCTGGATTATAGCTGACCAGGTGCCGCAGTTCAGAACATGAGATTTGTGGAGTCATTGAAGATTTTTACCATAAAAAATGCAGCAAAAGTGTATCATTTGCATGTGTTTTTAAGGCCTGTGACTGTAAGCATATCGAGAGGAGATAGTTTAAAGCATTCAGGCATAAGGAATTGTACCATTTGGAAGTTTAATAAAAAATGATTTTATTTAATTATTTGTACAATGAAGACTATGCAGTGGTGTTTTACATTTGATTATTCAATTATTTGTACCCAAATTCTTACCACATAGAGCTATTTAAGCCATTTGGTGAAATTGTATTCAAATAATCAACCTTTTTTTAAATTAATTAATTTATTTTATATATTCACAGATTTTTCCATTATTGTGCAGCCCTAGAAGTTATCCATAACTCTCAGTTATTGCTGGAACTGTATGGAGTAGTTGAGCGAAACTATTGATTTGAGTTGACTAGACTTCAATTCACACCGGATGCCGAACCTCCATCATTCAGACGTATTCAGTGAAGACAACCCAGTACAAAATCAAGCATTAAACAGCAGAAGGAAGCGTTCCAGAATTGATTCCCAGTGTAGGTAGTTGAATCACAGGTTTTTAAAGCTCCTCAGGGCCTGAAATTAGGCCTGCAGGATTGTGTACCAAGGAAGAAAACAGGAAATTATGAGTTCAAGCATGTAAACATGTCAGAAGGTCTCAGTGTCCATTCAGATGAAAGATTTCCTTCTCTTTGGCTGAGTAAATCAGTCATAAGCACTGAGCAGTTGCATGTGATCTGCTGTCAGGCTACGCAAGCCAGAGCCCCGTCTGTGGTTTTTCCCACATCTTGAGTTCCAGTCTTTACAAACTTAAATCAGATTGTTGAAGTCAAAACTATTAGCCCTCTTGTGAATATATCTTTTTCTTTTTCAAATATTTCCCAAAGGATGTTTAACAGAGCAAGGAAGTTTTCACAGTATATCCTATAATGTTTTGTCTTCTGGAGAAAGTCTTATTTGTTTTATTTCGGCTAGAATAAAAGCAGTTTAATAATTCAGGAGGGCTAATAATTCTGACTTCAACTGTTTTTGCTAAGCATTTTATGTGGACTACAGTTTATGTATTCAATACCCGTATTTGTTCTATCCATTTATAGCAATAATGGGGTTTTTTATGTCAAAATGAACAAAAAGTACACATGAAAATGTAACATTTTCTCAACTTAAAAATAGGTTATTAATTTTACTTAAGTATTACATACATTTTTAAAAGTTTTTATAAAGAGATGCAATTCACAACATCAGTAGACATTTGTCACTTTTGTTACCAGTTTAAATTCCCTAATCAGGGATTAAAGAGGAATCACTCATTTCTTCATGACAGTAACAGAACAACATATCCCTTTGCATTATCTTATATCATTTATACCAAAACTATTTACAGAAGAAAGGGGTTGTGGAAGCAATATTTACAATAAAAATAAATCTTAAAGTTCTACAGCAAGTAATGTACTCAATCCATTTGGACCAAAAGTCAACAAATGTATCTTTTTGGTTATGCACACAGTATGTCATTTTAACCATAATGAATATATTTTTCAAAACAATCCAATCTTGCATTTGTGGTGCATGGATTAGATTTATACCAGCATTTAGTGAAGCAAGGATGACTATATACATGTATTTGTTTTCCCTTTCCAAGAAATCCATTGACAGCATACACAAATAAGTTTTACATAATTTTTTTTAATGTTTGAAAAAAGTGTATTAAACCTCCTTCATGCATCACGTTAAAACAACTAGTTCTACTTGAACAAAAGTTAATCATGTAATAAAATGTCTTGTTTGAAAGTGGCACAAGCAGCGATAACATTTCACACCATCAGTAAAAGAGGAAGGATACTTAACCTCACAGAGTCTCATGACACCAAACCGCACCATTATGCATTTTCAAAAGCATGACTCCGTGTGAAGTGGATGTCTCATGGTAAAAATACATTTAAGGAACTAAGAAAAATGTCTGTCGTGGGTCACAGATGGGGTTTAAATATCAATCTTTTTTTTTCTGTGACTGACCGAAAGTAGCTTGTGTGTGTGTGTTATGGAAGTCATGAGTTCACATTTTAACCCAAGCAAAACATGTCTGTCCCAGCTCAGAATACAGGCCTTGGTTTTAATTTTTATTTTATTTTATTTTTATTTTTAATTTAAAAAAAAAAAACTTTCTGCTTTAAACTATTATTTAACTTTATTTGTGAAAGAATTGAAAGTTATAATAATAGTAATTAATTTTTGTTTAAAGCTTTCCTTGAAAACTAGAGATGGACTGACTGTTTGGCATGCAAAATTATTTGGAGAACCATGACAATTAAAGCTGCAAGCAGCCATGAAAGGGACCTCGCACCCAGGCTCACCGCCACCCGGTGGCCTCAGGATGACAGAAAACAGCGGACAATAATAATTTAAGTCGATATATAATAAAATACCTGAGAAAATCACAGATTTATGCCAAACTTCCTTCTGTCAGCAGGTGGCGCTATGACTGACTCAATATTGGCATGTAGATGTCTTCAGGAGAGGAATCTCATCGAACCTGTGCGTTTTCAGGCAGATCAGATATTGTTTGGCTGAGTTATAAGTGCTTCCTCCTCCATGGCGAAGCATTGCACTTTCTCAGTCCGCCACGGACACGCCCCTCGACGAAAACTCTAGATCTTCACAATTTAACATCACAAAGGCCTTTGGACTAAACCAATGGAACATGGACTCGATGTGATAAAATTTGTAGGAGGAGCTTGTGACACTGTAAAACATGTTACTTCCTGTTGCCAGCAGGTGGCGCTCTATCTGTATCTCGTTATTGGCATGTAAAAGTGTTTAGGTCAGGACTGTTATCAAACATGTGGATTTTGAATCAGATCAGACAATGCATGGCTGAGTTATAACATCTTCCTGTTTCGTGGCAAAGCATCAAAGTTTGAGAGGCCGAAAACTCACAATACCCAATACCCAATTTTGGTGTTGATCTGATGAAATCCCTAGGAGTTCGTTCGTTCAAATACCACGCCTGGAAATGGCAAAAACTACACTTTTTCGGCAGAGGAAGTTAAAAATATCCGACTTCCTGTTGGGTTTGAGAATTCGTTCCAAGAGTTTGATGTGTGTGCCAATTTTCTTGCGTGTGTGTGTGAAACGTAGCTCGGGGGCTAGTCCGTCAAATGTGTATAGGTGGCGCTGTCGAGTCATTTTGCCACACCCACTTCCGAAACCTATAATGAACGCAAATTTTCGCCACTTCTGGGCCGTGTGCAAAGTTTGGTGAGTTTTCGAGCATGTTTAGACCCTCAAAATTCTCGCGATTCAGAAGAAGAAGAAACAGAAGAAGAAGAAGAAACAGAAGAAGAAGAAACAGCGGAATTCCAATAGGGCTTACACACCGTTTCGGTGCTCGGTCCCTAATAATAATAAACAGCGCAATTCCAATAGGGCCTACGCACCGTTCCGGTGCTCAGTCCCTAAAAATTGCACTTTGAGTCAGCACCGATAGCTTCATGAGCAGTGTGCCAATATAGCACCATTGCACTTCAGATTGCAAATCAGATTCCCGGCTTGTGAACCATTCCCGATCCCGTCCCCACTTTCTCTCTCTCTTTCCAGCTTTGCAAAAAATCTTTAAAACTGCACACTTTAAATGAAAGAAATACAACATGCTTTAACTGTGTATATATAAATATATATATTTCTAACTGTCTAAATCCATTTTCCTTTTAGCCTTTTGTGATTTGCTAATCACAATGTTACAGGATTTACAGAGTTTTTAACATCACTATGATCATGGTTTAAATAATAATGAAAATTCATTCATTCAATCCTTCGACTTAGTCCCTGATTTATTAGGGGTCGCCACAGGGAAATGAACCGACAATTACTCTGGCATATGTTCTACGCAGCAGATGCCCTTCCAGCCACAACCTAGCTTGAGAATCCCCAGTGCTGGGACACAACCAAACACGCTCTCATCACACACACTCATACACTATGGTCAATTTAATTTATTCAATTCACCTATAGCGCATGTCTTTGGACTGTGGGGGAAATCAGAGCACTTGGAGGAAACCCATGCAGACACCGGAAGAGCATTCAAACTCCACACAGAAATGCCAATAATGAAAATTTTAAATGGTAATACTAACATCAGATAAATTACTGTGGTTTACCTAGAAACCGGTAATCATGACAACAACTAACTATCAGTCCTGGTTAAAGTTTACAAACCAAACCCAAAGATGGCAAAAAAAACTTATTATTTTTGCAGTGGAATTTGCAACTTACAGTGGAGTTCCTTTTAAAATTGGTAGCCTTCTTTACTGTCACACCAAGGCTTGGACAGTAGTGTTCAAACTTATATGAACCACATTACCAGATCAATCACACCAGAGTTTATTTTAATCAAACTAAAAACTACAAAGTGTGAACACTCAAACTGAAACCACACACCGGCTGTATTTTCTTTTCTTTTTTTTTATTAAGTTAATGTTATCTAAAATAAAAAAGAAACCGTAAACAGATCTTTAAGTTAGTTGTCAAGGTAGTGTCTTATTTTATTTGAGTTTCTCACTGTAAAAAATATCTGTAAATTAGCAGTTTTCCGTATTTTATCATTCATGTTTTCATTTTTCCCCATTTATTTATATTTTGAATTGCATTATGGGACTTAGATTTTTCTTCCATCAATATTTAACCTTGAAAAGGTAAAAAAAAAAAGACTTTTATTATAATTCTTAATAGTTTAAAGTGATATATTGTATATGTTGTATATTACGCTACAAAAATCTTGTAATAAACCGCCAGTATATTTTCTGTTATTTTACAGACTTATTCCTATATATTTTTTTTCTTATACATTATATTATTCCAAACTACTAAAATGTCAATAAAAGTCCTTTTGTTAAAATGTAGACTTGAATTTTCAAACTCAAAAGTTGACAGAGCATAGATCAAGGCCCCATAATGCAATTGACAACCGTAAATAAACTGAAAATATTCTTAATTAGCAGTATATATTTTTTAGTGTATAATTACTCTAAAACTAAAATACAAAATAATAAACAATAAAGATATTTCAAGGTAAAGCAATAACAATAACAACAACAACTTAAAACACTTTAGAAATTGCATTGCAATATGTTTATAATCGTAATAATGATTTCCCCACCTTTTAGTTTTTTCAGAAAATGTAAAAATAATCATATCTGACTTTACCCTTTCTCCACCTTGTGACAAACAAATAAAAAAAATCCCTGCAGTATCTAATCTGCAAGCTGGCAGTGAGTGTTGAATGTGGAGCGTGCTGACCTTGTTTTTGCATGTAAGACTGTGTGGTTCGGGGTGGGGAGAGCAGAGCAGATAGATAGGAGCTTTTAACACTGTCTTTTCTCTGTGAAAGCACTGAGCCCAAGGCTGCACGGGTCCCTGGAGCCTCCTGCTCTCTCGTGAGATGACAAACGCGAGGTGCAGTCTCTGTGGTTATTTTTGGGAACCTTTTTTTCTGTTTTCTGTTTAGCTGCGCTGTGTGTCTCCGCATAGTCTTGGATACATCTGCTGACAGCGAGATGACAAATGAAGATGCACAATTCACACCAGCACACAAGTATCGATTATTTACACCTTTAATGTGTGCCGATTAATTTAAATGAGACATACTTTGGCATAGTCAGACATTAGGATTAGCATTAGGGCTTATTTTTATTTATTTTTATTTTTTTATATAAAGTGATTAGTCACCCAAAATGTAAAACTTTTGACATTTACTCACTTGTCATAAACCCGTTTGTGTGTTCAACAGAAGAAAGAAACTCAAGAACTTATTTTGAAAAATGCTGAAAACCGGTAACCATTGACTTTCATAGTATTTGTTTTTGACTATGGAAGTCAGTGATTTATAGGTTTCTAACATTCTTCAAAATATCTTCTTTTGTGTTGAACAGGTTTGGACCCACACAAGTTTGAGTAAATAATGAGTAAATTAAACAATTTTGGTAAATTGTCCCTTTTAAATATTTAGTTGTTTTTTCAATATGTCCAATAATAATGTTAAAAGAATAGTTCGCCCTGTATTTTATGAACATTTTTCAGCCTCTGTATATTACAAATGAAGTTTTAACTTGTCTCTTTAATAAATAAATTTATGAAGTTAGTAAGATATTTTTTATTGTTGTTGATCTGAATAATTAATACTTCAGCAAAAATGCAATACATTCATCACATGTGACAAGTTGATATTTGAGGATGTTGAAAAACTTAAATTTCAAGCAAAGTCTGTTTAGTTCAACTCTGTTTATCATGGAAAAAGCTGTATTACAGTTTCCTGCAAAATATTGCAATGTAAACTAGTGCTGTAATGGAGCTGAGCTTCATATGGACTGCAGCCCATGGTTGGTGAACAATGTGGTTCACAGATTAATTGCAAAATGTAACCATCATTTGCATCATCGTGCAAGCGTTTTAAGCCATTCACATCCCCACATTGCACATTCATGTCCTTTTTGGCATGGGTAAATGCACACAAAAAGATGTCAAAAATATCTGTCATGTCGGTGATTATCCTCATAAACCCAATTGGTGGTCTTTAGTAAATGTAGTAACCAATTGATGAAGACAATAGATGTGTATCAGTATATTAGGTTCATACGTTAGTTCTTAAAGTGTTTCCAATGCCGGGATTTGTTCAGAAATCCCTGCTTTATTCTTATTGTGCAGTTTCTGTGCAGTGTATTTTCAGTTTAATTCCTTTTTCGTATGCCCTACTGTAATTTTACACCAACATTTAAAAAAAGCACTTATTTTAGTATCTATGTTGACTGTTTTCTGGTCTGTAGTAATGTTTGACAATTAGATTTGTTATGCTAGTTGTTTTTCATTATGTTTCACTGCTTTAAAACAAAAAACAATCCAATCCATGACTCAGAATGCGTAATATGACCCAGACCATGAGTCTTGTGATCATTGCACCCCTAATGTTAATATTACCATATGCATGCAGCAGCATATGCACTTATATTTCATATATTTTATATCTTAGAAATTGCAAAAATTATACTTTGGTTGAATTTATTGACCTTTTAATTAGGTTTACTGTTGTAATTTTTTTTTTCTTTCATAAAAGCTGTAAAGTCATTATAAGTCATTGCAGATGCCTCTTGTGCATACTAACAACATAGCATATGTTCACAATTTGCACATGTGCCACTGAAGGCTGTCAAGCGCAGCCTGTGAGACTGGTGTCGTTCTCCAGTGATTAAAAGTGTCCTTACTTTCACAGTGTGTTCAGCTGTTTTCTACAAGAGTCCTCTTGATATTCATTAGAGATACTGATTCAGTTGCTCAGACATAAAAAAAATAAATAAAAAAAAGACATTACAGGTTTTTACAAAACATTTTTGCAGGCGTCTCATAATATCAACCATTTTAACATAGACTTACAGGAAATGCGTACTTCAGCCAATATTTTTGTGAAACTTTAGAAGCCCACTTCAACATACGTTTGACTGCAGTTTGTCTGTAAAGTGAACGATACAGTGCTGTATGATGCCAACTTTTCTTCCTTTTCAAACTAAACATATTTACAGCGATATCAACAAATAAAGGATTATTTTTGTGCAGTTCTTTACACAACTTGCGTCTGTTTTTGAATACACTATTGGTTAAGTTTAGGGAAGGGTTTAGGTCAGTTTTTTGCTAGGCAATCTTTACAACAAGGCTTCTGGTGGATGTGTGTCTGAAGTGTACAACAAAATGTATCCCAAGCAACATTTCAGATTCGTAAAAATGTAGACAGCGCCCTCTAGTGGAATTGTTGTCTGAAATGTGCAACGAAACGTACCTGAAACAGCTTATTTTACGTTTCGCAAAAATGTAGAATGACATGAGTCTACAATGAGCCTGTGCTGCATAATATACAGAGACCTGTTCTTTTTTGTTTAGTTTTTTTGGTTAATTGTTTTTCATCGTTATGGTCCACAAACAGGGCCTAAATTAAACACTTGCCAAGTATGAGTAAAAACTGATGATTAAATGAAACCTTATTACCACCATTTGTGAGAGATTTTGAGAAGATGAGAATGGTTTATAAATCTGCTGTGAACAAAAGTCTCTAAAAATATAGGATTCTGCCAAATTAAAACTGGATGGTTTAAGGTTTGATTTGACATAAATTTACTAGTAGGAGTAACAATAATGGTAATAGTTAGATCAAATATTAGAGTTGTTTTGTGAAAAATTATAATAATAATAATAAGAAGAAGAAGTATAAATTTTAATTAAATAATTTTTCCCCAATAAATTAATTAATGAATTTATTGTTTGAGTTTTAATGAAATCATGCACGTTTAGTTTCACATAGGCGGTAAAAAATTAGTTAATAGTCATTGGTAAGTACTTTAAGTATGTAAAGTAAAGGTTTTTTTTTGTTTGTTTTGCTTTTTTAGGTAAGTAAGTCAAAGGACACTGGCAGCTGTGTAAGAGAATAATAGTTTCAGGCCCAGTCAATAATCTTAATCATCAGCATTGTGACTAGAGAAAGACAAGAGTAGAATGTTGCCCTGATGTGCGAGTTTTCACTGTTGTTTCCTAAACTGTGTGCTAATTGGAAATTTTGTCAGTGTGCTGAAGCAAACTGTAAATGTGTAAATAAGCTGTTGAAAAATATTGACAATAATTGAACTGTTCTAAATGCTGCAGTGCCATTAGTCAACAAGTAGACTGTTTGAACACATGCCTGTTTTTGATAGTGATACACATTGTCGTAACAGCATAAACGAAGTGTGACGTATTCCATCTTTAAATGTTAGTGGATCCATTTTAATTGAATGTAATATAACTTTAATCTTAAAAGCCATACCCAAAAACCTTTTAAATCAGCAGGTGCAGAAATTTGAGGTCAGTTCCGGTTTCAGTTGCCAAATACTGCTGTGGTTTATAGTATACAGACCTTTTAAAAAGCCCTTAATGGCCTAGTATCATTACTTTAAAGTATGTATATTTTCACACACGACTGTTTAAAAGTTAAGGCTGAGCAAAATTGAGACTGAATTGGAGAACAATTTACTAACACTTTTTGAACACTCAAGGCCCCGGTATACTTCAAACAAAATGGAAGAACAAACTTTATAATTTTTCGTTTGGGCGCAAAAAGAAATTCTAAAAGTCTGAGTGATGGTATGCTGTTTTCAAACATTCCCCACGCTGCAGTAGGTGGAGTTACACACTAAACACAACAACAATGCCGGTTGTGAGAGAAGAAAAGTTTCGTAATCATCTTTTCTGCTCCGTATGCTATGCTCCAGCTATGCTATAGTTGACTCAGTTTATTGTTGTTATTCTTCTTCTTCTTTTTCTTCTTGTGTCTGATCTCCGTGGAATGAGAAATGAATCGTGGTAGAAATAAACGTGCGCCAAAGAATGCGGAGATCCAGAACAAATTCGGCAACTGAGTAAATGCACGGACCAATGGTAGCTCAAAGATGTTTTGCATTGTACAAAATAATATGACAAAAAGCCATCACAACAAAAGCTTTTAAGTTACTTCAACTTATTTTAATAAGTTAATCGGGTTTTAAGAAGTTTTTTTTTAAGTTATATGAAGTTTAACGTAATATCTTTGATTGCAAGTTGAGATGACTAGAAAAGATCAATTGATTCTACTAAAATATTTAAGGCAGTAAGAGTTTTTTACAGTGTGGAGTAAGCGCCCCCAAAAGTTCACTTTGTTGAGCAGTTTCGTGCTGACAAAATGAATTCAAAAAGAATTTTTCGAAATGATGTAATTTCAGTTCAACTTTTTCAATTTCGTTCGTGAAGTACCGGGGTCTTTATTGTCCAGCATGAACACAGAGAAGGAGCCGCATGTTGCTGAAAGAGCTTCTGATAAACATTTGCAGAAACATCACTAAACTTTGACACTTGACCTCTTTTACACACACTTCAGGCTTCAGTCTTTCCCTAGATTAATGACGAACATAAGTATCCCATCAGACCAAAATAAATTAAACTTGCTTTCATCACTAAAGTGAACTTTGAACCAGTTCAGTGGACGACCAGCCTTTTTGGGGGACTTTGTACTGATGTAATATGCTAGAAATCACAGATTTGTTATCTCTTGCTATGGCTGAAAGGGTCCATTTGGTCTTCATGTGGTCAGCCTGCTGTTGGAGGCTTTTAGTCACTTTAGATAGGACTACCATCTTGCAAAGTCAGTAAAAACCGAAAAGTTAGGCTGATGCTCATAAGTTTTTCAGACAATAATTAAGGACATTTTTAAGGTAATATTTTAAAATGTAATTTATGACAAAAGTATTGTTTTTCAGCATCATTAATGCAGTATTTACACTAGAGCTGTGCAATATGACTATATATATATATATATATATATATATATATATATATATATATATATGGACAAAATAAGAAGTCTATGGTTTCATATTTTGCTCTGTCGTGCAAAAACATTGTCACAAAATAGATTGTTTACTTTAATATTTATTCATAATGTATATGAGCACAATATTACACACTATTATGGGGATGCAGACAGAAAACATTAATAACAGCATTGTGAGAAAGTTGCGATTATTTTATTATTTAATATATTTTTTTAAAGTACAATGTTTACGTTTGCATTTCATTTAGCTGTATTTTTTTTATCCTGTTAAACACTTAAAAATTTCATGGTTGCTTTAAAATTTGAAATGAAATTAACTAAAATTACATCAAACTGACTTATAACAGTTTATGTAACTTAAATAAGTTGAAACACGATTAACCTATTTTTAGTTTAATAAGTTAAGAATATTGCGTTGCTGATTTTTTTTTTTCAGTGTAGTGTCACGTGATACTTCAGAAATCATTCAAAAGATTTTGTTGCTTTATACTGTAAATAAATATTGTCACTTTTTTGCTCGAGTCAGTTTCATGGACTTTTACAGAATACATTATTTTTTCAAGTCTATCTTTTGAATGCTAGTGAGTGTGCATCACCTGCTAAAGTAATGTTATGTACTTTGTTTGAGCTAAATGAAGGCCATGTCAGTGAAAACGGCCCACAAACGCTTATCAGTGACTGTTGTGCAAGAATCCGTAGTTGTGCTTACCTTAGGTTGACCTTAGGGCTGAGTTGCACAGACCTCAGGTATAACCAATAACTTTTTAGTGGTTATTGAGCTCTGAGGGTGTTTGCTTAACCAGGAGATGTTTCTGTTTAAACAAACTCCGAGATACGGCCTGGTCCCTCGGCACTCTTATCTCTGCTTTAGCACAAGCTAGTCATTACTACAGATATAAGAAGTTGCTTGGTGAAAACATTTTCTTTTCCCCCATTACTGATAACACTTCTCCTCAAATAACCAAGCTACAGTTTATACTAATTATGTTTATATAAATTTGGTAGTGAGCAATTCCATGCAAGTGTCAACCTTGCTATGAAAAAAAAGAAAGACGTTTTCACCAAAATAGTAAAACCCTTTCTAAGTTTTTGTGTAGGCTTGTGTTTTACAGTACTGTAAAAATACTCAATGTCATACTAGTGCCAATTTCACATGTCACATCTATAACGGAGAGATGTCACATCCATAACGAAGCTTTTCCCTCATAAATGCAAAAATGTCAAATAAAATAAAATCAATAACCTTTGCTCTATAGTGAGACATCTGCTTATGTTTCCCAAAATAAATAATGCTAATCAAAAGGATAAGAGTTGTTTCAATATAATGTTGACATATTCTTTCTCTGTGAATTTATGTTTTGAGATTTTACTTCAAATGCCACATCCATAACGCTGGAATTGCTTTTAAAACTGTTTTTTTTTTTTCTGTGTCCTCTTCCGTAGGTGATTTTCAAAGCCAAAGCCAAATATTCCCCAGAGCTCAACAAGTACAAGTAAGAGACTTGATTTTCTCACTGTAAATGCTGTGTATTAATAAAGTGGTTGCTTTAGAGAGAGAGAGAGAGCAAGTGTGAACAATTTGCTCTTTCTTTGCATTCACTTTAAACTTGTCACTACTGAAATCTTGCATAATTTTTCTTTTTTTTGCAGTATAGTCAAATTGCAGCCGTTAAGCTTCGCTGTTAATAAGTGATATTCAAAAATTAATTCACTCCACTTATTCCAAACCTATTAGTTTCTTTCTTCAGTTGCACAACAAAGATGTTTTGAAGAATGTTGAAAATCCACAGTCATTGTTTTCCATACTACGCTGTAAAAGATGTGGGGTTACACACAATCAATTTGTGTTGGGACAACATGAATGGATTAAGTTCACTTATTAGTTTTTACAAATTTAAGTGGATTGAACATAAAACAATTAAGTTGTTGCAAAAAAAACCCCTCAACAATTGTTTTGTTTCAGCTCATTTTAAATAAGTAGTTTAAACAAACAGCAAACGTCAGTGTTTAAGTGTATATGCGTCAATAACTATCGGCTTTATAATATTAATTCAATAAAAAAAAAAAAGAAGCTCTTTATGTATTTTAGAATCTTTTTTCCCCATAATGCAAAGCTAAATTTTGCACCAATTTTTTGTCACATGATCAGTCAAGAATCATTCTGATTTGCTTTTCAGAAGACGTATTATTGTCAAATTTCACCTATTTAATATTACTTTTTTTTTTTTGCAAAATATTATTGTGCAAACCATTATTATAAACAATAAATATATTGCAAGATTACAAGTATGATATATTACAAAAATCATACAAAACATGATCAGGATACCACCTCCGCCTCATTTTGAACCAGAAAAAAACCCTGAGAGATCTTTCTTTTTCTTTCTTTCTTTCTTTTTCTTTCTTTCTTTTTCTTTCTTTCTTTCTTTTTCTTTCTGTCTTGTTCTTTCTTTCTTTCTTTCTTTCTTTTTCTTTCTTTCTTTTTCTTTCTTTTTCTTTCTTGTTCTTTCTTTCTTTCTTTCTTTTTCTTTCTTTCTTTCTTTTTCTTTCTTTTTTCTTTCTTTCTTTTTTCTTTCTTTCTTTCTTTTTCTTTCTTTTTTCTTTCTTTCTTTCTTTCTTTCTTTCTTTTTCTTTCTTTGTAGATGTCTTTACTGTTACTCTTGAGCGGTTTTCAGCAAATATCAGCTTTAATATGAGAAGTTTTTGATTCTCAGACAAGGCTATCTTATGGCATTAGAAAAGTTGGAGTGTGAATTTAGGACTTAGTCTTTTTTTTCCTTTTAGCTGAAATATCAAAAGAAGCTTGAGACAACTTAATACAGACTTTTTTTTTTTTTTTTTTTTTTTCATTTGGAGCATCGGTCTGTACAAATGAGGACTTTGATCAGGTGATTAGAGCCTGATGCTGAGTGAAAAGCCTGGAGATGAAATCCTCTCGGTCTTCCAGCCGTTCTGTCTTTGAGTCGGTATAAAAAAAGGGGGAAGGGGAACAAGAGAGGATTGACTTCTGGCCCAGACAGAGCCCACTGCGCCCATCGGCTCAATGTCTTTAAGCTCACATCTCATGTTTAATTTATTCAATAGATTTGAGTGAAGCCAAATACTGAGCATGAAGCGTTGGGCTTAAATTTATGCAGCAAAAGGATGAGAAAAGGTATTTTCCCCAAGAAGTATTATAGGACACGACATCATTTTATTCAACAGAAGAGGATAAAAAATATGGTATATAATATAATATAATATAATATAATATAATATAATATAATATAATATATAAAGATTAAAGAAACATTACATTTTGATTATTAGATTGTAATGTTATATTATTTAAAAAAATAAAACAAATTGTTCAGGAAGAAGTGCACTTATGAATTATGTACATTTTGAGTGTGGATATTTAGTAATTATAATAACAATCTTTTATTTGAAAAAACACAAATTTTAAATAAAAACAAGAGGGTAATTTTATTTGTCTGAAGTAATAAATCCTCTTTCCACTCTTGATAGGGTGCCCTTGCGACTGGGATTTCTCCTGGCCGGTTTTTTTTTCCTGGTGGTAAATGTGACGTGTGCCATGCTGGTTCAAGGGGATGCTGGCGAGAGTCAGGTTAAAGATGCAGTTCTGGCTCGAGTGCTGGTCAACGACAGCCTCTTCGTTCTCTGTGCAGTCTCACTCGCCATCTGCATCTTCAAGATCGCTAAAATGTCTTCTGCCAACGTCTACCTGGAGTCTAAGGTAAGTGGATAGAGATGTAGATGGACTCAAAAGGTCAGATTTACTCTTGGCATTAAAACTACAGTCAGCATTTAGTAAAGACATGCAGTGAAACATTAGGGATGTTTTTATGGACCCTTTTCACAACGGTCATCAGCTAATTAAATTCTTGAACGTTTTTAATATTTTGAGGGGGTTTTTTTGGTTTTTTTTTTTTAAACATATGTACATTTATATGTGTTTATGTATGTATTATATGATCGTTGCATCAAATTACAAAAAACAAATTACCGCTTATTCGTGTTGTTTCTAATGCCGCATCTATGGACAGGACAGTCAATTTGACATTGTTCTCTCTTCTGGTTGCCGTTATCAGTCTCACACTATTTTTCCTTTTTCTGAAAGTCTTGCTAACACCATCATGTCGTTTTTCTCTTATTTCAGCAAGCAGGATTGTAAAAAATGTTTTTGTTGTACTCTTCCATTCACTGCGCTCTAAGTTTACCCAACTATGATGACTTCCTCTGCTGAGAAACTGCCGGAAATGTAAAAAGGGTCCATGGCTTATGCATTTGTAGGATTTTCAAATTTAGATGAATAGTTATGGGAGAAGAATATTTACAGTTTGTGTGAACAAAAAGTTGCTTACAGTTTTATTTCAGTATGTTGAAGTATGAAACCGAATATTGAGTAGGGGGCAGAGCTATTTATGTGCATCATTCCCTCATAGCAAACTAACGGTAAAGGCCTGTTCACACCAAGCACGATAACGATAAATATAAACGATAAATATATTTGTGTCCACACAGACGAGCAGTAATGATCTGTTTATTTTTAGATTATGCTTTTAATTCGGCATTATCCCTTATGATCAGCAGGTTTCCTCAGTGTGCTACTAACGCATCTGAATATACTATATTGAGTATATAATCAAACAGTAAAATTGCTGGAGATCTGACTATGATTGCTAAATTCAAAGAACACAAAGACACTGAAACTAGCACTGGATTCCTGTGGTACTTTTATGTTGTTGTTGTTTTTTTTCATTATTTTCTATGTTATAACCAATTGTGATCAGGATACCACCTCCATTATCTACCAGGATACCATTATCTTTAAATAGTCTTTTAAAAGAGGGCTTAACATCAAGCAGTGTGCTTATTTCGACAGTGTTTTGCTTAACTTTACACTGTGCGAGCCCTTTAATTTTCAATGGTTTCTGATTGGCTTTCAGTGTTTTATCGTTAGCCTGAAGGGAAACATTTTCTGAAAGTGATCCCAACAATGTAGTTCCAATGTATCGTTGTGGTGTGAACTATGCTATTCTCTGTGAACAGTTTTTAGAACTATATCTTAATTATTATCTTTATAGTTATCATGCTTGGTGTGGACGGGGCTTAAGAGGGGCTTAAGAATATTATGGCTGAAGCTGTCAAAATGACGTCAACAGAGAAGGACTGCCTCTTAAAGCACTAAACAAATGTTCAGACTTTTACTCAACATTTATTTCAGTGGATTAACTTGCACGGATTAATTGTTCATCTAATGTATAACATGTATGTGTGCTAGCAAAATAAACATTGTAAATTTGGATTTCACACACACTAATCATCCATATTGATTCACTAGGTGTGATATAGTCAGTTCACTGGTGTTTATTTAAAGGGATAGTTCACCCAAAAGAGAGAATTCTGTCATTTACTCCCCTTCTGTTGAACATAAAAGAAAATGAGCAATGTTGGAAATTGGTGGTCTTTGACTTCCATAGTATTTTAATTTTCTACTATGGATGTCAATGGCTACCCGTTTCCAACATTATTTAAAAAGATACTAAGGATTGGAATGACTTGAGGGTGAGAAAATAATATGCAAATTTCTATTTTAGGGTGAATCATCCTTTTAATGCATGAAAAAAAGTATGCCCCTACTCACTAGAATCACCTGCATCATTTTAGGCTGTTAAATAAATCTGGACCCAAGTTTCTTTTCATGTTTGCATAAATGTTTGCATACTGGCTTACTTCATCGTTGGGATTTGGAACATGACGATGCAGTATTTCAGTTTGACACTGAAACTGCACAGCTAATTGCTTTCAGTGGTGTTTGGATAAGCAATTACACTTCTGTCTAAATGTGGTGATGCTTGTGATTTGTGATCCAGGGGACATCAGTATGCCAGGCCACAGCCATCGGGGCGGTAGTTATCCTGCTCTACACCTCCAGAGCCTGTTATAACCTGGTCGTGGTGGCGCTTTCTCCTGAAGATCGGCCCAGTCCGTTCAATTACGGCTGGTATAATGTATCTGACCAGGTAAGTTTAGCAGGACTCTGTATATTCCTATTGACAGAGACAAGGTGGAAAATAGCATGTGTATATATACACATATACACAGTGCATACGGAAAGTATTCATAGCGCTTCGCTTCTTTTTCCACATTTTTTTATGTTACAGCCTTATTCCAAAATAGATTAAATTGATTTATTTCCTCAAAATTCTACACACAATACCCCATAATGACAATGTGAAAAAATATATATTTTTTAATTCTTGCAAATTTATCAAAAATAAAAAACCTGAAATATAACATGTACATAAGTATCCACAGCCTTTGCTCAATACCTTGTTGATGCACCTTTGGCAGCAATTACAGCCTCAAGTCTTTTTTAAATATGATGCCACAAGTTTGGCACACCTGTCTTTGGGAATTTTTGCTGTTTTTTAGAGAGAGAGAGAGAGATAAATTAATACTCTTATGTATGCCTTATATTGATCAAAGAGACAGTAAACACATTTATGAAGTTATAGAAAGTTTCTGTTTCAAAAGGTATTATGGTTTCCACCACATAACTGTTTTCAATATTGACGATAAGATTTTTTTCTTGAGGACTAAATCATCATATTAGAATGTTTCTGTAACATCACATGGCCCTGAAATCTCAAAAAAAAAAAAAAAAAGATGGAAACTGATGATTGTAATAATATTTACAATATTTACTGTAAATAAAGATAAAATTGAGATAAAAGAAAAAACAATATATTAAAGTTATACAGACTCCAAACTTGTGAACGGCAGTATATGTCAAAAGCATAAAGCTGGTAAACTCTTGTTGAACTGTCCCAGATAAACAAGTCTCAGAGAGCTGCTGTTGCTGGTGCGGCACAGCTGTTTAAGTTAATAATCAATGTTGTTTTCATCTTTTATGTGAGATGTATGAACGTGTTATACATTTGTCTGTCTCATTTGCATGGTTTCTAATTTTGGCATAACCCAATTTAGTTCCGAATTACTTTTTTCATTCTCTTGTTAGATATTAAGAAATTTTAGGTAGGGCTGTGCGATTTTGAAGAAAAACGCAACATGCTTAACATGCTAAAAACAAATTGCAACATTTGATATCGGATACAATATTTGGCCCCAATTTATATTAGGTGGCTTTAACTACTATGTACTTGCATCAGAAGTAAAAACGATGTACTTACTGTTTTCATAATGTATTGCAGAACACTTCTGGTGCTCTTGAGGTGGAGTACGGGTAGGATTAGAAACAGGTTTGTGCTATGGGCAGGTTTAATGGTGGGTTAAGGTGTAAGGGATGGTCAACAATGTAATTAAAGAAGTTTATTACAGATTATGGTATTTAATCAAGCATAAGTACAATGTAAAAACATGTATTTAAATAAGTACATTGTAACAAATCATTAAGTACATATTAGTTAAGGCCATCTAATATAAAGTTGGACCCAAGATATTGCACAACCCTAATTATAAGTATTATATAAGCTGTGCAAAGAATGAAAGAATATACCCTTGCTGTATACTTAGATTTTGTTGAGAAGTGCTGTAGTTCAGTGAGTGCACTGAAAGTGTCTTATTTTAGATTTGACATCTAGTGGTTTGTAAATAATAGATTAATGCAAGTCTCATAAACCTAAAGCAAGTTTGAAGCAGACATGCGCTAAGTAAGGGTTTCTGCTTACCAAGACTATATTTATTTGTTAAAAGATATTTAAACATTGACCAGTTGTAAAATATTATTATTAACAATATTAAATGTCATTTATTCCTGAATTTTCGGCATTATTACACAATATTTCAGTCACCAGAAATGAAAACATCTATTAGAAATGTTTCTTGTTATTCTCAATGCTACAAATGCATTTCCTTACCTCATGTTGTTTGTTATCATCTGATTCATTGGAAATAAAGTAATTGAACCGGGATTATGCAGCTTTGCGCAGTGCCCTGTAGAAACAATCCATTTGAGGGGATTTGGATGGATATGGGCTCTGTGGAGGAAAAGGTCTTTGTTTTGCTATAAATAGGCTGTGGTGCAGAAAGGCAGGCTGGCGGGTGACCTAGTTTGGGTTCACCTCTGAGACGGGCTGACTGGAAGCCGAGGTTTCCCTTCTCTGACTCAGCTGCATGTGTTTGGGTGCACGTCTGATCGCTTGCTCTTCAGAAGACCACTGCTTCTGTCTCATGCAAAGCTGTTGTCAGGATTTATTTAGATTGTTTACATCTTCCTCTGTTTTTGTAGAAATTTGGGCTTATGATGATATTTGTTGTTGGCTACTAGTACCTTGTTGTTGTTCTTATCAGTATAGTATGTGGGTCGAAGACAAAAAGTATATTCGAGCATTTTTTGCAATCAAAAATAAAGATTGTCATCCATCTTTACCATGATTATAAATTAAAATATATTTAATTAAAATGGTAAATGTCATTAATATATTAACTATATGTATTAAATATATTTACTCTATCTAGACATACATTAAAGATGTTATTTAGTGTAACTATAGTTTATATACAACAAATTTGTCAAATTCAGAATCTCTTGAACATGCTAAAAGACTCAATTGAAAATGTAATTAAATTGATTTTAAAAATACAAAAGCTACATCAGAATAAATGTGAGGTTTCTTTTTACATAAATATCTCTTCCACTGAAAGACGATAGAACAATATAAATGCCATTTGTTTCCTTTTCTAGACAGTTTATGTGCCTTCGTCATTTTTCTTTTTTGATTTTTTTTTTTTCTTCTATGTACTTATTCCTATTAGTAACATTAAAATAAACGTATTTCAGTTAGTTGCCAAGCATATTTTTAACTTTTGTCCTTTTATCTAATGTTTCAGTTTTACTTTTCAACTTTGTTTCAATTTACAAAAGCAGTTTTTACCTCTTTTTACATAAAAAATAATCTCCTGGATAGAATTTTGGTGAAACCGCACAAACGTACTTGACAACATGCATTTAACTCTAGTTTTTTGGTAAAATGAACTCTATGGGGCAGTATGACACCAACAACTTCTGTTCCTTTTCACACAAATGATATATACAGGGACATATTATCAACCAATAAAGCATTACTTTCATTGAGTTCTTTACACAATACCAAATAATTACCACAAAAGACCTTAAGAGGGTCTATGATTTGTAATTTTACCTCACATATCCATCTCCATATAGACAACTTTTCTGATGTTTGCTCAGTAACTCATTTTGTACAGTGTTGTACTTGCAATGTAAAATGCTCAGGTTTGAATCCAATGGAGCACAGTTCCACAATAGAGATAAAGGCAATGTAACTCAAGCTAAAACTACATGGTCACAGTGTATTTTTATCTTATACGTTTGCTTTTGAAAACACTATTGGATGGGTTTAGGTCGGTGGTTTTCTGGTCTAGGTGATCTGACAAGCCCCCACCTTCTTGTGGACGTCTACAAGTAGGAGTTGTTATGGAAACATACAACAACATATCATAAATAACATTTTTCAGATTCACAAAAATGTATACAGCGCCCTCTAGTGGGTTTGTCATCTGAAATGTGCAATAAAACATACCTGGAGCAATGTATTTTTGTAGTTGAAAAACAAAATAGCTTAAATGTTTCTCTGAGTTGGATTGAAGTGTTGTGCTGATGGCATTATTGACTTAAGAGAAGACACCGCCAGAATTTCATCTGAGGGAAAATTTGATCGCAAAGTTCAATAATTGGCTGTCACAAACATGTCAAACCAATCAATCAAAGACCACAGATTTTAGCCTAGGATTATAGGAATGTAAAATTTGTTTGCAATGCGAGTCAGGCTTTAGTCATGTGTATTAGCCCTCCTGAATTATTAGCCCCCCTGTATATTTTTCCCCCCTAATTCTGTTTAGTGGAAAAAATTGTTTCCACACCTTTCTAAGCATAATAGTTTTAATAACTGATTTCTTTTATATTAGCCATGATGACAGTACATAATATTTTACTAGATATTTTTCAGGATACTAGTATTCAGCTTAAAGTGACATTTAAAGGCTTTGCTAGGTTAATTAGGTTAACTAGACAAGTTAGGGTAATTAGGCAAAGTATTTTATAAGGATGGTTTGTTCTGTAGAGTTAGAAAAATATGTTGCTTAAGGCGGCTAATAATATTGACCTTAAAATGGTTTTTAAAAAATATTAAAACTGCTTTTATTCTAGCCAAAATAAAACGAATAAGACTTTCTCCAGAAGAAAAAATATTATAGGAAATACAGTGAAAAATTCTTTGCTCTGTTAAACATCATTTGGGAAATATTTGAAAAAGAAAAAAAAATTCACAGGAGGTCGAATATATTTTTTTTACTTGGAGAAAAATCCACAGAACAGATTTACATAATTACCTAAACATCATTCTCATTAATGCTGTGGGTAATAACACTAAAGTATAGCACTGCACGGCTATTTCAAACTTTTTTTGAGAAACTTTTCTATGAGGTATATCTGGGACTTTACAGTGTACTGATACATCAATAAAATCAGAAGTGTTACATTAGTCCTGCATTGTGTTTGTGTCTTTAGGCGGATGCAGAGAAGATCAATGGTGAAGCCTATGTGGTGTTCGGGATCATCCTGTTCTTCTGGGAGCTGCTGCCCACCAGTCTTGTGGTGCTGTTCTTCAGAGTCCAGCGGCCCAATCAGAACCTGGTGAAAGTCTAATCCAGACTCACTTCTCCAAATCCGTCCATCAATATCACAGCCAGACACTTACTCAATGACAAGAGCCTGCAATTGGCATTTTAAGCCCCAGTAGAGAGCGGCTTTCCAGTCAGATATAATTAATTACTCGCTTCTAAAAAAAAAAAAAAAAAACACATCCCATGCTGTTGTGCTAGTCACGTATGTTCCTGTCTGTGCTGCGCCAAATAAGACCGATTAATTTAGACTTTGTATGCATTGTTTCCGCAGACACCAGGCGGGATGATCAACAGTCACAGCTTCAGCTCCAGGGCGTATTTTTTTGACAACCCACGGCGGTACGATAGCGATGACGACCTGACTAGAAACGCAACTTCCAGAGGAGAGAGATGCAGGTATGTACTAGCATTTGTTTCTTGTCAGGGATAGGAGTACTATAGTTTTATTTTTTTGATTTGTTTTTTTGTATGGTCCATTTTCTTTCAGACCTCTGACTCTAACTTTAAAAATATTTGCGTTTAACGGAGAGGTTTTAACTTTAAATAGTTTTTATAACTTATTCCTAATAACAATTTTTTTTTGTCTTTGCCATGATGACAGTGCTTAATATTTTACTAGTTATTTTGTAGAATACTCGTATTCAGCTTAAAAGGTAAAATAAAGGCTTAGCTAGGTTAATTAAGTGAACTAGGCATGTTAGGGTAATTCGGCAAGTCATTAGACAGCAGTGGTTTGTTCTGTAGCTAATCGGGAAAAAAAAAGTCTCCTTAAGAGGGCAAATAAAATTGACCCAAAAATTATTATTAAAAATGTAGAACTGCTTTTATTCCAGGCAAACTAAAAGAAATAATACTTTCTCCAAAAGCAAAAATATTGTAGGAAATACTGCGAAAATGCTTCGTTAAACATCATTAGCCATTTTGTTAGGTACAACTTGAACTCATAATTGTATTAATCTAGTTAAAAGTTAGTCTAGCACTGATATAATTTTAGAGAGATCATTTGAAAACTTTCATAATTACTGCTCTTAACGAATAATGGCCAATGTCAAAATTGTTTGTTTACAGGGCTCCAGACTAAACAAAAACGTAGGCAGCCAGTGACCTGAAAAATGAATTGTTTATTACGCTTTTTTACTGATTTGCTTAAAAATGATTGTTGAGCGGTGCTGCAGTTCAGTGAGTAAATTAAGGCTTATTTTACTACACTGAGTAAAGTGGCTTATTTTAGCTTTAAAGAACTAGTGGTTGCTAATCATGTAATGTACTTTTCATAAACCTAAAGCATTTATGAAACAGACATGCAGTGAGTTACTAACCAAAACTGTATTTATCTGTTAAACACAGTGTGAAAATGGCAAAATTGTAGTATATTATTATACTTGGAAATTGTATTAGTACCGTTGATGCAAAGCAGAATTTTTAGTATCATAACTCCAGTCTTTATTGAGAAATGACTAATATGCATTTATTATCAATGTTAAAGCAACTGCTTCATATTTTTAAAGATACGTCTTTTATTTTTGATTATTTAATGAATACAAATTTCAACAGAACATTAGTGTAAATTTGATTTCCGAAGTGCCATTTAACAAAGAGAAGAGTGGTTGTTTGTTTGACACACTTCACCTTTAGAAACTCATTTCTTTAGTCTTTGCCATGATGACTACATAATATTTTACTAGTTATTTTGATAGATACTCGTATTCAGCTTAAAATGCGAAATAAACAGTGGTTTGTTCTGTAGCCAATAAAAAAAATATATTGACTTGATAATGTAAAACTGCTTTTATTCCAGCCAAACTAAAATAAATATTACTTACTCCAGAAGAAAAAAATATTGTAGCCAATACTGTGAAAACATTACTTAAGAAATATTTGAAAAAGAATAATTTTATCTTCAAATGTAATGTCATATTTTTTTGTGCATCTTAAATGTCAAAGGTTCAAAAAAAGATTGGTTTTCTGAATTGACAGCTGCTTACACTCACATTATTGATGTTCTGTTTTCCAGTAGTATCCTGTCATCCACACCGCAGACGGGCCAAAGTTGGTACGGCTCCATCCAGAGAAACAGCAGCCTCACGGCCATCCCATACCTGTCCAACGGGCCCCAAACATCTACCGCGCCGCTTCTCTTTGCTTACGGCAACAACCAAACTAACCAGCACCACAACTACTACTCGACACCCCAGAACTACTACTCCAGCTCTCAGACACACTACTCCACCCCTCAGAACTAATGCTGCGGGATCATCCAGACTGAGGTTTGGCTTTACTGTTGTCTTCCCCCTCAGCCAATCCATCCTCCATCATCCGTATGGCAGGATTTAAAAGGGACCACATGAACGTAATAGGGAGGGGGGTGTTTGTTAGGACCAAAAGGAGCAGCTTTTTCTCTTATTTGACGTTCTAATTTCCCCCAAAAAAACATCCATCCCGTCGCCTCTCCAGTGGCACATTGAGAGCCTTCAGCACATGGACTCCACTCTGTGAGTTGGGATGTGCTTTTTGCACTTATTATGGGCCTGCGTTTCATATTTTGGATCAACTGGAATAGTTGTAGGCCAGAATATGTTGGGGGGTTTTTTGGCAGAGCATGTGTTTTTTTTTTGTGTGTATTATTTCATGGATTTGAAGGATATGTGTGAGAGAACATTCTGGATTTGTTGGTACTTGGACCCAAAGTGCACTGACATTAACGTTTTTATTACGTTTGCCAAAGAGTTTGTGCTTCAAGCCTCTAAAAGTGGTAGTAGATTTCCAAGCTTCCCCATTTCCCACATTCCCGTGCTGACCATTAGGATTTAGTGTGTATCTACTTGGCTTGATTATGACGATTAACTCCACTCATATCCGCTAACATTTGGCTTTTAAAGGATGTTTAAAAAAGAGGTTTGTGGGTGTATTTACAGTACCTGCATATTAGTCTAATATGTTGTTCTCCTGAAATGGTGCCATTGTTTAATCTCTACTTTATTTTTTTTCCTAAACGAAAACATTTTGCACAAAATTAATGTTTGTATCGAAAATAAGCTTTATATATATATATATCATCATTCCTGGTTAATTGTATTTCAGGAACGCGATAGGTCAGCAATCGATGTCCCGTATGTAGCTTAAATACATTTCCTTAAATGTCAGTTGTTTGTGTTTTAGTGAAGAAAATAGGTTGTTTTTTTAAAATCCCCCGATTTGCTGCTTCCATACATTTTATTAGCTAAAGATATCAACAATCATTTGGCTAAAGCAATCGTCAGATACGATATATGGTCAGCTCTAAGATTAAAATTCAACACGCACCTGCTTTGTTGTTGGATTTCTCTTTAGTGTGTGTTATTTTAAATTGCGTCTTGCAGGGTTTTGTGTATGTATGCTGTATGAAAAAAGTGGATGATTTTTAATTGATTTGGATGTTTTAAGTCGGCCTTCAGTCCTTGCTTTCTGTCAGCTGATCTGTGTAGCTTAATTAATGGAAAAGGTTACGCATTTTTAATCCAATGCTCATTTGAGTTCATTTCCTGACAAACAGCAAACTGAATGGGGCTTTGTATGAGATTTCTTTTTAAACATTAATTTATAAATGTGAGTCTGGTCTGAAAAAATGTTACTGTGAAATTTGTCGTATCAACTCTTGACTCTTGCAAAAGAGCAAGTAATACTTTTTTGTTTTTTTGTTTGAGGCCATTGAATGTAACTAGTTTACCCATGTTTAGTCCATTAAAGATGTACACAAGCACTACCATAAAAAATAAAGTTTTATTGCACTGTTTTAAAAAAATACAGATGGTATCGATCACTTTGTTTTGATCAGCTTATTTTGTTTTAAGAACATTACAGCAAATTAAAGGGATGATTTAAATAAATATGAGTTTCGTTTTCCTCTTGTTCATTTTTTTTTTCAGCATATGGGACAGTTACTGGTTCCTACTGACGTCCATACACTATAAAACGTATCTGTTAATTATTGGTGCAGTATGTACGTTTGACATCCAGTGGTTGAACTAGGTATTGCATTCCTGGATCAAAACAAACACAAGCGCAGGTTGCCAGATTGAGGACCAACAGGAGCCAGCCTGACTATAGAGGCTAAAGATTGATTTAAGGCTGATATAAATCGTGTTCAAAATAAAACGGCACCTGATAGAAGGAATATTTTCCATATTAAAAGTAGTATTTGTTCTAACAAACATCTCGAATTGATATATTAGAAACGGCTTCTATTTCTTGCAGCTGATCAACAAAAAACTGGCAGTGATCACCTCAGGTACACCTCATGTGCTTTATTCAGTGTTAAATGCTAATAATGTGAATTTGAATGCTATTTTACATGACATTTATTGCCATATACTGAAAGCGGCAGCAGATAGTTCACCTCAGATCTTAAAAATAAAATAAACCGTTTGAAATTGAACTTTACAACTGTGACTCAAAACCAACATATCAGTGATTCAGCATTTAATAATGTTAAAGAGGTTTAATATGTATTAATTAGATTATAAACCTTACCATTTTGTGACGGAGTGCATATTCTGTGCTTCTGAATGGCTGTATTTAAATTTCTGTTGTTTCATCTGGTCCAAATAGCTTCTTACTGCAAATCTCATCATGTAGCGTGTTGTTAGGACACAGGGTTACAATTTAACCTGCTCACCTAATGCTTACATTTTGTAATATTTATATTATTTGCTAATTAATAACCTCATGTGGAACTCTGAGTCTGTGTCTGATTTCGGAGTCTGCTACTGTCCACCGGAGGTCGCACTTCGGTCACGGGCACATGCTTTGAGAGTCTTTCTGAATGAATGAATGAATGAATGAATGAAATATACTTGCTTTTCCACCAAGGCAACCTTGGGTAGTGAAATATAATGGGCTAAAGTGGCAGTGGGCGGGTTCAAAGAACCAAAACAAAGACAGCGTTCCGGCACGTAATGCACATTTCTAAAGCAGAATAACTAACTTCAGCATTGTTTTTCAGATTAACACGAATGTTCACTTGGCATGTTTCTTAAATATCTGCCAACATAATATGTTTTTTTTATGCTTTAGAAGAGTCAAAAACTTACATGCATCACCTTTAACAGTTTCCATATTTTGTGTTTTCAATTTATTTACGGTTGTGAATTGCATTATGGGACTTTGATCTCTGCTCTGTGGACTTTTGATGTTGAAAATTCAACTCTACATTAACAAAGTGACCTTTTATTGACATTTTTGCCATTTGAAGTAAAATAATGTTTAAAAAATAATATCTAGAAAGATACGTCTGTTAAATAACAAAAACTGTACTGGCAGCGTATTACAAGGTTTTTGTAATACGCTTTTAAGGTTTTTTAATACGCCATAATATACAACACCAACCCCACAATATATCACTTTAAACAGTTAAAAATGTTAATAAAAGTCACTTTTTCCAACTTTTTACGGTTAAAGGTTGTCTAATACGCTTAAAGAATTATCAAGGTCTCATAATGCGATTCAAAAGCATAAATAAAAGGGGAAAAATAAAAACATGAATCACAAAATACAGGAAACTGCTAATTTACGGATATTTTTTACAAGGAAAAAAAGAAAGATGTCAATGGATCAGAAATGGTTTGGTAACCAACATTCCTAAAAATGTCAAATTCTGTTCTGGGCACAAGAAAGAAATTCATACAGGTTTGAAACTATTTTAATTTTAGCATGAACTGCACATATTAAACGAACTAAAAATTGACTGGATTTACGTTGACATGAATGCATACTTTGTTTCTGTGTTTTGTCGATTCTTTTCCACCTAAAACAAAAAATTGGAGTGTAGATTTTTCTCTTTAGAACTGACACGTCTAATTGTGTTTTGGCTTCTTGGCCGGACTGCTGGCCACAATTGAATTTGTAGTGGTTAAATCTCATGGAGCAGCTTAAATTAGGACGGAGGAGCTTTTGAATCTTTTCTAATTCAATCCAATTCCTCTTAGATGTAGATGCATATTCAAAATGGACAATGCAAATTTACAAAAGAAGAGCACCTCTCCAATTATCACCATACAAAGCTCATACATATTCCATATTGTTCATGAGAGAAAATGACTATAATCCCACTACACACTCAAAAAATGATTTTGCTTCTTGTTCAAACTACTTATTTAAAATGAGCTGAAACCACAATTCTATAAATTTGTTTTTTGACAACAACTTAATTGTGCTATGTTCAATCCACTTAAATTTGTTAAGGTAACTTAATTTGTGTTGGGACTACATGAACGAATTGTGTGGAACCCTGCATTTTTAACAGTGTACACGGTTCAATACACTTCCTTGATGTTGCCCTGACACAAATCGATTAAGTTAACTTAATTGTTTTTACCAATTTAAGTGAATTAAACATAAAACTACTAAGTTGTCCCTAAAAAAAACTAAAAGAATTGTGTCGTTTCAGCTAGGCCTGTCACAATAATCAATATATCGACTTATCGCACAACACATGGACATGACCTCAGTCATTTTTGGTGATGCAATATATATCGCCCATACATAAAAACCAATTCTAGCAAACAATTCTTAGCTGATTATGCAACATCTCTATCGCTATTGGAGGTATATTTTCATGTCTGACAACTGAAAGTAGATCTGGCAGCAGATATCGCAGCCTGTTACTTTTTACCTTGCACTTTTCTGTTAACATTTCTTATTTATTTAGGATATGAGTTTTCACATTCTGATTTCAATGCCTCATTATTAAATAATGACTATAATTAAATGAAACATTCTGAAGAATAAAATAGTACTTGTTCTTTGGAAGAGCGTACTTGCATTATGATGATATTATATTGTCATTCCGGCATTATATAATGAGCGGCATAAAATGACAATAATATTTTTTATATGTTTATCGCAATATATTTTGGTGCATTATATCGTACAACAAAAAATTGATATCATCTCTGGTTCGCTGCTGTCTAATACAGATGGTCAGAGAACTTCTGGATTGCATCTAAAATATCTTAAATTGTGTTACGAAGATGATCAAAGGTCATGACGTTCAATCATTTTAATTTTGGGGAAACTAATTCTTTAAGACCATCATCCAAATTTGAAGTTTAAGTTGTCAGCTTGCTTATAAATTGAGCCCAGTAAAAATGTAACACTTGACAATTTTAATATATTTTACTGCCTTTTTTTCCGAAATGGTAATTTCCAAAAAAGCATATTCATTCATTAAACCATACAAAACAAAAATGTCATTGGCGGCAAGAAGGTCGCTGTTTGAATTCCGGCTGGGTCAGTTGTCATTCCTGTGTGGAGTTTGCATGTTCTCGCCGTGTTTGCGTGTGTTTCCTCCGGGTGCTCCGGTTTCCCCCACAGTCCAAAGACATGAGCTAAATTGACCATAGTGTGTGAATGTGAGAGTGTATGGGTGTTTCCCAGTACTGGGTGTGACTGGAAGGGCATCCACTGTGTAAAACATATGCTGGAATAGTTGGCGGTTCATTCCACTGTGGCGACCCCTAATAAATAAGGGACTAAGCCGAAGGAAAACAAATGAATAAATGAAAAATGTCTTAAATATACTGCAAAATAAACAAATCGAGTGTAATTTATTCCTCTTGTAAACCAGTTCAAGTATATTCATGTATTTCAATTAAGCTCCAAGAAGCTCCATTTTGGTCATCTCTTCAATATGTGAAATGCATTTTCATATTACACACTTAATAGTGCAAAATGGCTTAAGTGCTCGTGATGTAAAACAGTGCATGGCAATTCAACAACAGTTCATATAAAACACCCATTTAACAAAACATAGGAAACGTCATGTTTGTGCACGTCAAAGCGTGGACTGTGGCTCTCTCCTGAACGATTTTTACAGTCACTGTTTGAGTTTCGACAGCAACAATCTGAAGTTCTTCAACTCTCTGACACTCGTGGAGATTCTGAAACAAAACAAGACACAAGAAAAAGACTTTTTATCTACCTTTTTCTTCTGAAATCGCATTAAATAATAAGGACGTGCTACAATTAATCCATATAGATAGTGTTTTATATTTATCCATCATGAAAATAATGTTACTCTTGATATTAGTATCACAAGAATATCTGCACTGAAGAGAATTATTGATTGTTTTTACTTTTTTATTTTTAAGGTAAGTGGTTGCAAACAATTTATATGGGCTTAATTTAAACAAACAAGTTAAGTTGAACATTACTAAACTGAATTTGTTCATTTAAATTCAGCCCATATAAATTGTTTGCAACCACTTGCCTTAAAAAAATGTAGTAAATCCAATCAATCATTTTTTTCTTTGTTTGGCCGAAGCTCTTCTGAATTTGACTGTTTTGTACCTCTGATTATTTTCTTAGAGTAATTTTAAAGATGTCTGTAATATTGCTACAGAAAGACTCATCTTGAGTGTTTGGGGTTTATTTGTGATCTGCTTCAGGTCATTTGTTCATTCTAACCTCCTCGTACCCGTTTTGTTTAAACGCTTCACTGATTGTTATACAGTTTAATGGAAGTTGTGCTCGTAATTCACGCAAAGCATCATGAGGTAGAAGAAAACGGTGGATATATATTGAAGGACTTTTGTACATGTCTTGAATTATTAGAAAATAATGGACATCACACCAAGTTTATTACAGCTTTTAATTTTTAAATAACTTTTTATTACTATTTTTAAATTTGCTGTACATTTCAGTTTAGTTTTAGTTCGATTTGTTAATGGTTTTGTTATTGTTAGTTCTTATTTTGGGAAAGCAATCCTATTCTACTTTTATATTTTTAGTTTTAGTTTAAGTTTTAAAAACAGAGCAGAAGTCCAGTGTAGGCCGAAGCAGGGCAAATCTCTTAGTAATGAAACTAAAATAAATGTTTGAACACTCACTTCATCCATAACCATACAAAACATGCAACAAACTAAAGTAACAATGATGAAGACTTCAGGTAAAACTGAAGTAACTTCACGTTAAAGATCATACTGCAGTTAAACATGCCTTTTACATCTTTGGGCAAATGAAAAATGTTAGAACAGGTTTTATAGAAAAGATGTTTGTGTGTAATGTTTGGCTGTAAAAGCGCATCTACAGATGTTTCTCTAAACAGCCGTAGGTCATGTTTTCCACAACAAAAGTGCTTATTAATTCCGAAAACTATTATTTATCTTTTGTTAATCATCGTTTTATTTCCGTTTTTTTAGTAACTTCTTAGTTTTGTTTAGTTTTTCATTCATGATCTGCAATGAAAAAAAATGACTCATTGGATTTACTACATTTTTTTAAGGTATGTGGTTGCAACCCATGTATGTATATATGTGCTGAATTTAAACATCACTAAATTTCATTTGTTTGTTTAAATTCAGGCTGCACGGTGGCGCAGTGAGTAGCACGATCGCCTCACAGCAAGAAGGTCGCTGGTTCGAGCCTCGGCTGGATCAGTTGGCGTTTCTGTGTGGAGTTTTATGTTCTCCCTGTGTTCGCGTGGGTTTCCTCCGGGTGCTCCGGTTTCCCCCACAAGTCCAAAGACATGCGGTATAGGTGAATTGGGTAAGCTAAATTGTCCATAGTGTATGTGTGTGAATGAGTGTGTGTGGATGTTTCCCAGAGATGGGTTGCAGCTGGAAGGGCATCTGCTGTGTAAAACATATGCTGGATAAGTTGGCGGTTCATTCCGCTGTGGCAACCCCAGATTAATAAAGGGACTAAGCCGAAAAGAAAATGAATGAATGAATGTTTAAATTCAGCACATATCAATTGTTTCCAACCACTTACCTTACATTTCATTTCAATCATTGTGATTTGTATTTTTTCAGTTAGGAAAAATGTTTAACCAAGAGTTTTAGTTTACTAAATAATAACCTTGCATCAGACTCATCAAGTAGATCAACATCAAGCATTCAGAAGCCCTGTAAATAATATAAAAAAAGAGATGTGCACTGATTTTTCATGACGTACCTTCCGAAAGCGTTGAACAAAGACACAATTTCCTGCCGACTGAGCTGAAATGATGGATTGGTGTTGCTTGTGTTGGGCATGGCCTCTATTTGCCTTTCTGAAAACAGGATTTTCAGTGCTGTTCCCAGGCCTTGGGTCTATGAGAGACATCCAGTGAGCTTCACATATCTACACTAATAACATTGTCTGTCACTGTCTTTTCTATTTATTTTTAACAGTGCTGGGCAAAACATAATCGCAATTAATGGCATTCAAAATAAAAGTTTTGTTTTGACATAATGTGTGTGTTTATTATGTGTATACTGTATATATAAAAATTACACGCATGTATATATTTGAGAAATGTTTATATTTAGATTATATTTACTTATGTATATGATGCAAATTATAAATACACATTTAAATACCTATGTAACGAAATTGAGTAGTACAGATTTGTTTCTATGTATCATATATACATAATAGATTTAATACACACACACATATATATATATAGTGCTCAGCATATATAAGTATACCCCCCACAAATCTCTCATTTAAATGAATATTTTCTACAGGATGCTTTACAATATTATATTTGTGCATATGCATTAGTTTAGTCAGTACTGAAGCCAAATCTGGAGCTAATCTAACAAAATAACTTACAATAATGGTTCAAAATTAGTAGCCCACATTTATATGTTAGGGAAAAATATTAAATAAAATGTTCAAAAATATCAAAAATCAAGAGAAACAAAAAATGTTTTGAAATGTTGTAGTTTGTAATTTTGTTTGCAATATTGTAAATTTATTATCTTTCCATTTCTAAAGATGTTCTGTGACTAAAATATTATTTTAATAAATATATCTGTTTAACAAATCTGTTTTTTTTTCAAATACACCAATATATATTACCCATATTCACTGAGAAATGGAGAAGAATTTTCAAAATGGGGTGTACTCATATATGCTGAGCACTGTATTATGTCAAAGCAAACTTTTATTTTGGATGCAACGAATCCCAATTAAACACTCATTTTTATATTACCTGCAGTTTCCCCCAAAGTCTGCATTTAAAGCATTCGACGCAGTCCATGATGCGTGAGATGTTCTTGAAGGTGAGCTTGAAGTCTTCCTATGGTCCGGGAGCGAGAAACTGATGCATTTCACTTCTTTGAACGGGTATTTCTGTAACATTAGTGCACATTTGAAAAAGACAAACTTACTTTCAGTTTCATGGCTTCCTTGTTATTTCCAGCAAATAGAGCGGTCTCGTCAAAATGCAATGGAAAGGACCTGCAAAAAAAAAAAAAAAAAAAAGTGTTATAATAAGGCTGAAATTCATTACATTCATTACTTTCAAAACAGAGCATTTTTTTAAATAATGGCTATCATCACACATTCAGAATTATTGTAAATGATTTATTGACCATTTACTTGTCACAAACCTTTTTTATTCTCTTGAATACAAAAGATATTTTGAAGAATGTTGGAAACCTGTAACCATTGACATCCACTGTAGGAAAAACAAATACTATGGAAGTCAATAGTTTTCAACATTCTTCAAAATATCTTCTTTTTTGTTTAACAGAACAAAAAAAACTAACTTAATTAAAGGGTGAGTAAATCATGAAGGAATTTTCATTTCTGAGTGAACTATGCCTTTAACACTTGATAAGTACCACAATTAAGTAAAAAATCATAATTGGTGAATATATGAAACAATGTTTTATACCAGTTAAATGATAACCTTTTATTAAATGTCAAATAAATGTCTGAGAACATATTATAGTTTAGTGTCATTATGTACAACTATATAGATGTGTAATCTGGTGTGTGTGAAAAAGAGCCAAACATATTTCCCCCCAAAAAGTTTATCAATCTGTTATCAACAAAATGTAAGCATTTCAAAATATAAGATTTCCCAAAAAGTTTTAACAAGTAAATATATTAGCCAAATGATTTCTAAAAGCTCAATTGCTTAAAAATAATAATATAAATGTGCTGATTTGAATTCTAATCATCCATTGCTCTTGCAGCGCTCTTACTTGGCCACATGGAGGAGCTCTAGAAGCAGTTTCTTGTTCTGGTCATCTTGTGTGTCCTGGCCGGTGTACAGCTGGAAGGTTGAGCGCTCGAAATAAGGGAGAATTTTGGCCAGAGCCCGCAGTTCAATGAGGTACAGAAAGTAGAGGTTACGAAGCCTCTTTGGGCCCTCGCCTTTGGTCAGATCTTCATCAAACCTCTGTTGGAACTCAGAGACATTGTGTCCCCACTTCATTTCAAACCAGTTCTCTGACCAATCGAAGCAAATTCAACTATTAAACACTCTGTACAAGCTGACAGAAAAATGTAAGTTATAATAAAAACTAACCATCGAGTAGATATCTGGCGCTCAGGTGTACGTTTATACTGGCGTGCAGTCCTGAGATCAGCCTGAAGAAAGCTCGTTTTTCCACACACAATCCTGGGGAAACAATGCAAGCACGTGAAGTAACACCTAAAGTTTTATATTATGAAATAAATTTTATGGAGTCACTCACCCTCGAGCCAGCGGTAAAACCCCTGCCCTTTAATAATAATGATGATGATGATAGAAATTAAAAAACAGAATATCAATTTCCAGCCAATCAAATAATTTAGAGAGCGAAACGTTACCATCATCTCCTAAAGTGAAGGGGAAACAAGAGAGGCGATTATTAGGGTTATGGATCATAAGAGTTTAAATGCGATTAAAATTTGGACATTTTATAAGTGAAAAAGTGAAAAAGCAATTAAAAAATGCTCACCACTGTTTGATACTAAAGGATTCAAAGGCCGTGTAACTGAATATGGTCTGAAAAGTAACAACAAAAATGTGCTTTAGGAACAGCAGTTTTTATAACATTATAAGCACTCAGGGATAATTAATAAAAATACTTCGGTCTGAATCAAGGTGCAGATTATGCAATCAAACCATTACCGTCGTGTAGGACTTTTCACCGCATTTTGCGAAAGGATAGTCTATACAAACACATGGCTGTTTGACACTATTCTCTGCACCTACAGAGTTAGTGAAGGACCACAGACACGCACACCGTGAAATGCTGAGTTTTTTTTCACCCATTCGGCATGCAGTATGAAATTCCATTAGAACAACACTCTTCCAACAGTTCATACTCGCATCCAATATCTTGTTTGCCATGGGGGGCATGCATGAAATGTTCCTGAATGAAAGTGCCAAACTGCAGTTAAAGTCGAAAAATTAAAAATGAAACACCCGAAATTACATGAAACTCCAAAGGAAACCTGGATAGCGCGGTGTCGCAATGACGTTAATCAAGTGCTGTAACATGTAAAACGGGATCACGAAAGAAACATTCAAACAACTCATTCAGCAACTCATGTAAACACCTTATTCAAATTATTGTCTTATTCAGATTAAAGCAAATAATTTGATTACTGATGTCCATGTAGACGTAGTCATTGTCATACACAAACAGACAAACACCATAACAAACAAAAAAATAATAATTTTTAGCAGTTTTTATAGCATTAAGCACTCAGTGATAAATAATAAAAAATATTGAAGTCTGATTCAAGGTACAACTTTGAGGTTGTAAACCCCTTAAATAAGTTCTGAACTATTCTTACACAATTTTATTTTAATAATGCTGTGTATTTTAAGTGTCTTACGCTGAACAAGCCTATATATAGTTGATCAAAAATACAGCAAAAACTTGTCATCAAATAACAAGAGAAATTTCTATATAAAGTTGACTCCAGTCAAAGTAAATGTACCCAGAAATCCATCCTAATGTGAAGCGATTATTTTGTGAAATGTGTTTTCCATCAAGTTTTTAGAGCTGCCGACTGTAGTATTGGTAGCCTAGCAACCAACAGTAAACAAGGCAAGCTTAATGGAGACAGCTGCTATGTAAGAGCTTATTCAATTGATGTGTTTTCATGTCCCATTATTTGCGTTAACACTTTTTCCAAAGCCACGTCAAGCTAGCGGTAAAAGACTATATAGAAATGAAGATATTTTAATTCGAAATTTGTAATTTTATCACTGGAAAAAAGATGGAAACCCAGCTTGTGACAAGGCATGGGAAGATAACCAGTTTCAAGGTTTACCGCAGTTTGTAAAAGTCAGGGTTTTTTTATTCCATTTTTATGGCAACAGTATCTCCAGCAGCAAAGGACCCTCCACATCAAAAGCTACTGGTCAGCCCATGATTCAGGAAACATTTGAAAAGCAAATCTCTTACGCACCAACATACAAGCATTCTACCAGGACAGTGCAGTGGCTTATTTATATCCAAAGAAAAGAAAATTACCCAAAGATGCCTATTCAAGTTGTAAAGAAATCAGTGATTTTGAAACTAATAAAGACAGCAGAGGTCAATGATTTATTTGAATTATTTAGCCTGACATGTTTACTGTTCCAAAATATTATAAATATTTTTTTAAATAAAATATAATGTGTTCAATGGGGGGAAAAAAGTTTTTTTTTTTACCCAGACATTTAAAAAGAACATATTTTAGAGCAGTAATCACAATATGATATTGATCGTGATATTGGATTATCATACCATCAGAATCTTAAACCAACACATGCCTACTTTCGACTCCTTACTTGAAGCAGTTCTCTTCATATATGCTGTTCCAGATCCGCCAGGCCTCGGCTCCTTTATAACCGGTGAAACGCTCTGGGTTGAGCAGAAGGTCAACATACTGTGATTCAGGCGATTCCTCATCTACAAAAAGAGAAAATCTATGATGCATGAATAAAGCCTGCTGGTCTTACAGGTCAATGCGTACTTGCTAATTATCCGACACTTCAAATTAAAAGCAAACCAAGTAATTGATCTAAAACTTAAACTACTGATTACCGTCCAACATGCAGAAGCGATCTGATTCATCATCGTATTTCTTCCACTCTTGAAGAGCCTGACGTGTCTCATCACTACGAGAGAAAACAAACAAGGATAAGTAAGTAAAACATTTCTTGTATTCTTGACAAAAATGCGATATGTATAGTGTTGGGGGGGAACAAAATTCAAGTAACGCAAGTTATGTAATAATAATTAAGTAATAATATTTAAAGAGCCCCTATTATGGGTTTTTGAAAATGAGCTTCCATGCAGTGTATAACACAGCTCTAAGAGAATGAAAACATCTAGCTGAGGTTTAAATCTGAAAGTGCACAGTTTAAAACTAGTGATTCTTTGACAAAATAGTCAACTCAGAGTCGAAGGAATGAATCGAGTTGGGTTCGGATCTTTTGCTTGAACGCGTCTACGTCGATACGGTACATTACCAAATATGTAGTTCCAGATCGGGTAAAATGTGAACGCGCATTTGACTTCAGACACTAGCAGAGCGCTGAGGATCACGGGACCGATCATGACGTGAAGATGACGATCACTGACAGATGGAAATTCGTCTGCGGGGAATAGAGGGTTAAAGTTCATTTTTACAACACCACAGTATAGCCAACCTAGTGCTGTGTTTGTTCCTGTCATTTTTTGATTTTTGATACAATAGCCTACGCTGCAGCGCGGGACTTGTAGGCCGTTTACTATTAAAGGAAGGAGCAACAGAGACTATTATGTATGGGACTTTGTCAGACTTTGACAGAGACTTGACAGAGACTTTGTCAGTAACTGTTGCAGTTCATATGGACCAATTTCTTCTTCCTCCGGATCATAACATGTAAGTGTAATTAAAATTGTTGCTTCGTTTTGTGTAGTTTGCAAAATAAGTGTTTAATTGTGTGTTATAAGTTGTAATTTTAGCTATTAAAGATCACTTGTACTGTATCTCTCAGGTTAAATCTTTATGGGCTATTCACATATCACGTCCAAAACCACATTGAAGCGCATCGCGTGCATCTTCCTTTACCGATTTAAATGCGTTTTGTGCTCATGATCCTCTGCTGTTTGTCATTGCTATGGCCACCATCAGCTGTTCCTCGCACGGTCAGTTTTCAAAATAGTTCAACTTTTGCCACTGTGTGGATTAATACTGAATGTGTGTCGTTGTTATTACTTGGGGTTAGGGTTAAGAGTAGAGTAATATGCTGGTGTTTAACTGCACTGCTTTATTGCATTCCTGCATTAGGCCCTCACATACTCTCTGCTACTTCATAGCCGTGGTGTGTATTTCTCTCTGTCTCGCGCTGAACCCACTTGACCAGTCACAACAGACTGGGTCATCGGACCAATCAGCGCGGATTAGCTTCGTGCTAAGGAGAGATTTGGGAACAAATGAATCGCTGAACGAATCATAAGGGAGTCGTTGGGACAATTAGGTAAAAATAAATGCATATTATAAGACAATGAAAGTGTTTTTTGACCTTGCATGCATATCAGACTGTTGTTGGAGACCCCCAAAAATAAAATATGACCTATAATGCAAAATAGGGGCTCTTTAAGTAATAATATTTAATTTATTTTTCATTCATTCATTCATTCATTCATTCATTCTTTCTTTTTCCTTCGGCTTAGTCGCTTTATTCATCAGGGGTGGCCACAGCGGAATAAACCGCCAACTTTTCCAGCATATGTTTTACACAGCGGACGCCCTTCTAGCTGCAACCCAGTACTGGAAAACATCCATACACACTCATTCACACACATACACTACAGCCAATTTAGTTTATTCAACTCACCTATAGTGCATGTCTTTGGACTGTGGGAGAAACCGGAGCACCCAGAGGAAACCCACAGGAACATGAGGAGAACATGCAAACTCCTTACAGAAAAGACAACTGACCCAGCCGGGACTTGAACCAGCTACCTTCTTGCTGTGAGGTGACAGTGCTAACCACTGAGCCACAGTGTTGCCCTCAATTTACTTTTTAAAAAATGTAATTAATTAGCTTTAAAAAAGCTAAATTAAAATGAACATAGTCACGTTGAATCATGCACTCAATGAGAGAGTTTGCTCCCCAGAAACTAAGATGGCAGGCCAGAGCCTTACATTTCTGCATTGGAAATATTCTCATTATTCTAAACGCATCAAAGAAATGGAAAAGGGGATTGTCTCAATAGCTGCGTTTCCATCCACCTATTTTTATGCGCATTTTGGAATATCACATTAAAAAAACCTTGGATGGAAATGCCAAGATATGGCTACCGATAACAACAACAAAATACATAATTACTTCAAATCTTTTGTTAATACAATTAGATAAAGATACCGATAACCATGACCTGCAACTTATCACTTTAATTCATTTATAAAGGGTCAAATTAAGTTGAAAAGACACGTATAATAGGTGGATCTAGCAATACTTCCATTTTTCTTTTGATATTTGCTGTCAGTTTATCAGGGAGTGACGATTTTGTTCTCTTGAACTTGTTGTTTTATGCGATATTCCAGTAATTTGCATCTTTAAATGGAAACATGGCTAATGGACAGTGATTTTACTTAACTAATAAGACAAAAGTAGCAAACACATTGGTTTAAACTTTCATTAATCTGTATATATGGCATGTGTAGCTTTGGGGTCAGGAAGTTCTCCAAAGATAACATTATCCTAAATGATTATTTTTTTATGTGTTTTTTTTTTTTAAGTAAATGAAGGTTATACAATGCATTGTTAATTGCAGAGCTCCTATATTTAAATAATAATAATAATAATAATAAAAACCTTCAAGTTCTGAGAGAGATCAAGCCTCAGCCAGGAAAGAAAAGGTAACACAACAACAAAATACGTATTTAGTTCAAATAATTTGTTAATACGATTAGATAAAGATACCGTTAACCATGAACTGCAACTTATCACTTTATTTAATTTCTAAATGGTCAAATTAAGTTGAAAAGACACGTATAATAAGTGGATCTAGCCATACTTCCATTTTTCTTTTGATATTTGGCACCAGTTTATCAAGAATTTACGATTTTGTTCTCTTGGACTTGTTTTTGCAATATTCCAGTAATTCGCATCTTTGGATGGAAACATGGCTAATGGACAGTGATTTTATTTAACTAATAAGACAAAAGTAGCTAAAACATGGCTAAGAAACGTTCATTATTCTGTATATACGGCATGTATGTCAGGAAATTCTCAGAAGATAACATTATCCTACATTATTATTTTTTTAAGTAAATGAAGGTTATACAGTGCGTTGTTAATTGCAGAGCTCCTCTATTTAAATAATAATAATAAAAAAAACTTCAAGTTCTGAAAGAGCCTCAGCTAGGAAAGAAAAAGTAACACAAAAGTAACTTAAGTAACGTAACGCATTGCTTTTCATAAAAAGTAACTAAGTAACGCATCTACTTACTCTTTTGGGGAGTAACTCAATGTTGTAACGCATTACTTTCAAAAGTAACTTTCCCCAACACTGGATATGTCAACACAAACTTCCAATGTTTTACCTCAGAGAACCATTGACAGCTCCAAGCTTCTCTGCCTTCTCACATTCCTCAGTATCAGGATTAGCCTTTTCTGAATACTGTAGGAACAAAAATAATCAACATCTACTACAACCAACTTCTAAAACATACACTCTTTTGACTTTTTACTACCTTATAACTGCTGGATTTAAGGCCCTCCGGTACTTCATCCTGTATAGAAAGACAAAAGGAGCCTATTAGTATTACAAGACATACAAAAATCCAAAATAACAATATAAAAAAGCTCACCAGAGAGCAGGGTTTCACAGCGCAGTATTTGAGTCCACACTGGCTGTGGTCCGTCCAGAACGGGCAGCCGTTGTTTAGATTGACCTAAGGTAAGGAGGAGTGTAACATTGAACATTATAGATGAATAAATAAACGATCAACAGATTATTTTCAGCAATAAAACCACCTTGTAAAAACGGAAGTAGTCAGATGACAGTAGTTTCTGCAGTTTGGGAAAAATGTCCTTGTTGTTGAACTTGTCGATGGTCTCAACATCACAAGCACAATCATCGAGGGTCCCGGTGACCTACGATTATAACAAAACAAAACTAATCAATTAAAGTAACAGAAATGTGATCGGGGTTATTTATCAGTCACAAAGCACCCTAAAATTAAAAATACTGTAATATCATAGTATGGTGAAAGTTTCAAATGGTAAGACTATACTAATTTGAAACATAGAGTTGTGAATTTGTGGATTTTTAATATTAATATAATTTTAAATGCCATTATAATATACACACAAGGAAATACAAAGAGTTGATTGAATATTTGTGCATAGCTACTACAAACAAACAAAATTACCTCTACTGTACTAAAGTCATTTACTTTATTCAGGTTACTGATTTACAATTTTAAAACAGGATTATTATATTTAACTAAAGATGTAAAAATCTTACATTTATTTCAGCTAGTTGTCAAAGCTACATTTATCTTTTTAATTTAATTTTACATGCCAAAATTGCACTAAAATAACACAAATGAAAATGATACCATAAAAATATAGTAGTATCTCAGTGATACCACAATAACACTTTTTACAGGTTTCCTTTAAACGTTATGAGAACATTTATTTATACCACGGTATACAGGCATATTTGATTGATTTTATATAGCCTATATTTACCATAATAATCACATGGCACGTCCTGCAGATATATGCTGCATGACCAAATTACCATAGTTTTACACGGACGAAATATTACAGCATAATACTGTGGTCATTTTAATGCCATATATCTGATTTCCAGGTTGACTAGAACACTGCAGTAATTCTCACCTGGCAGAAACACCTGTGCGCAGCGGATCCTGCTGTCGTCACGTGGACACTGGTGAAAAAAAGCCCCAACAACAGAATGAAGGTGGTCATAATTCGGCATAAATGTGTGTTTTCCGCGAATGTTTTCTCCAGTCTCCACACAGCTTCTCTCTCGTAAACAGTGCTTGTGTAATACGCAGTTGAAGTGAATCACGCGTCGTTGTAAAAGACACGTTCACTTCCGATTCAATCATCCGCTACGTGAAGTACGTGACTCTTCTACTGCGATGTGACACAAACAAAACAATGAATAATCGCGCATTCACGAAGCATTTAGTCAGAAAATATGCTTTATTTTACGCCCATATAACTGTCTCCGGGAATCTGCCAGGCTGAAGTGTATCATCAGCTTCTCTAATCATGCACTCAGGCTGAACCAGGAACTCCTTCCCTTGGAAAAAAATGACGCGACATGCGGTTCTCCACTAGATGTCGCCAAAGCCTCAATTCTGGTGTTTTGCTCTCGTGTTTGGGGAAATGTAATTTATTAACTGTAGCAGTCTCTCAATATATTTTATTTATTTATAGTGGTTTAATTTAGCATCCAGAATTATTTTCTATAACAATACTTTGTTTATTTATTTATTTATTTATCTATCTATCTATCTATCTATCTATCTATCTATCTATCTATCTATCTATCTATCTATCTATCTATCTATCTATC
>CAIGQW010056782.1:2037359-2048850 GCA_903798125.1 Danio choprae | reverse complement strand
ATCTATCTATCTATCTATCTATCTATCTATCTATCTATCTATCTATCCATTTATTCATTCTTGCATTCAGTTTTCCTTTAATTTCTTTTTAGGTCATATTTGCCTAAGAATTGGTCATATCAGAATCAGAATCAGTTTTATTGCCAAGTGTGCTTACACACACAAGGAATTTGTTTTGGCTACAGAAGCTTCCAGTGTACATAAAGTGACAAGAGACAACACAAAATAAATATGAAAAAGACAACAAACATTAAACAGAGATGCAGTCAGTCAAAAAGCTCTGGATGTTGAATTGTATGTACAGATTTGTTATAAATAATCAAGTTATAAGGTGCTGTGTACAACTGCGTATGAGAAAGTATTGCACATGTTTATTTTGCACAGTAGGGGATATTTGCTATATTTGATTTTGTTCTCTTACAGGTAAAACTTTGAAAGGACATTATTATCTCTACTTATTTTATGCTGTGAAATATTGAGTATATTAAATCCTGTTAAACAAGTTATCAGTGTAAGTGTAACATATAGCAAAATGTTTTAGATTGCACGTTCATTCATTTAGTTTTTTTATGTTATAGTTTAGTTATTTATTTATCTAATATTTGATTTATTTATTATAATATTTTGATTTATTTATATCTATTGGCTATTTTTTTATGATTTATATTTATTTAAGCAGCTATGTTTCATATATTTTGTTTATTTATTTATTTAATTTGGTATCTATATTTTTTTCATGTTATAATATTTATGCCACATTCATTCATTTAGCTATGTTTTTTCATATGTTTTAGTTTAGTTAATATATATTTATCTAATTTAACATGTATTATATAATAATAATAATGGTTTATTTAATCTATTGGGCATTTTCATATGATTTTATATTTATTCATTTAAGCAGCTATATTTCATATTTTTTGTTTATTATATTTATTAATTTAGTATCTATATTTTGTCTTCATGTTATAATATTTATTTAATTATATATATACATAGTTATTTAGATATGTTATTTTTTTGCTTGACAAATATATATTTTTTCTATATTTACCGTAGGTCTATTTAAAAAGTAAATATTTCTTTTATCCAATATTTGTATTAATGTATACAGTAGATAGGCCTATATATTCTTAAGTATTTATTTGTATCAAATCTAGTAACTATATTACATACATTTCTTGTAATATTATACTATTGATTTATTAAATGTAGCTATTTATTTTGTAGCTAATAATTTTTCACTTTTTTATCATTTACATATATAATTATTATATATTATATACATTTTATCTTTATATCTTCATATTAACAGAATTTTAATTAATTTTTAATATTTCATTTAACATTTATATTTAATGCTTTGTAAATCATTTTCATAAACCCTGCCTTTTGTAACTTGTCAATGCACAATAAACATAATATTTATGAAATGTATGTTATAAATTGCGATCTGTTTTTGCAAATTAACTTTATATTTTATTCATTTAAATAATTTATCGAATAATAGTATTGTTATTTGTATTTGTTATTCGTTTATGGGATGTAGAAGCTGTTCCTTTGCGTATTTATTATTTAATTTAGCATCCAGATTTTAACATTTATTTCTTATAATAAAAATAAAATAATGTTCTTATAATATTTAATTTAGTATCTTTATTTTTTCTTCATGTTATATTTATTTAATTCTATACTTCTCGGTTATTTAGATATTATATATATTTTTATATATATTTACCATATTGAAAAAGTAGATATTTTTTTCTTACAATATTTTTTATTGATGTAGTAGATAGGCCTATATATTATTTTGTTTTCATTTGTATTTATATTCATGTCAAATCTAGAAGCTATATTACATACATTTCTTGTAATATTAGTTATTTATTTTGTAGCTAATCATTTTTCTATTTTTTATTAGTTACATATATAATTATTATATATTATATTTATTTTATATCTTTATATTACTCAATTTTTATTTATTTTTGTTCTTTAATTTAACATTTATAAAATGTATTTGTGAATGTAACAGCTATATTTATAATATTAGTTTGTTAATTTAGTTAATTTCTCATATAAAATATTTATTTATTAACTGTAGTCTAACAATCCCTTTTTATATGTATATATAGTTATTTAATTTAGCATCGAGATTTTAAAATGTATTTCCTATAATAGAATAAAATAATTTTCTCATAATACGTATTTAATATTTCGCATAATATTTATTTATTTATTTATTTATTTATTTATTTATTTATTTATTTATTTAATTTATTTATTTTTTATTTATTTATTTCAAACTGCGGTACACCAGCGCCGCCTCATGGACGGAATCCACAACTACAACGCGCCTCGTCGAAAAATCCAAGGGCGGAATCAACCGTATCCCAGTTTCCTTTTTTCCGACACTTTGTTAACCCACTTTCTGCGCGCGTCACAGTAGGTCAGAATTAGAATATTCCACCACAACACAAACATCCTCAGACTTCGACGGCTACAACTTTTCTTCTCCCCCTCCCCTCGAAAGAAAAAAAAAAACAACAACAGTTCAAACAAAACTTCCACCCCTGCTGTAAAATCGTCCAGTTTGATGCGGACACCTCTCGGACTCTTTTCTCCCTGAAAAAAATAATAAGCTCCCCGGTCAGTCGTACTCCTGTCGGATAAGCAACACGATCTGCTCCCCAACTCCACTCTCTATTTTTGTGCTTCCTTGTGCTGCCAAGCCCCTGACGTAATGCTCCGTGTTAATTATTAGCATGTGGGAAGCGATGCCGAGACTCTCCTCTGCTGCTTAAACAAGAGCGACTGACTGCGGGGAGAAAAACCTCGTCAAGATGGCCAAACACACTGACCCAGAGTGAAGCGGCACCGCTGCTCCCCGTCCCGTCCCGTCCAGTCCTGTCCTGCGACCAGCACCAAAGCAACTGCGCCTTTAGGTGAGTGACTTTTGCTTGACTGTGTTTTAAAAATGTTATTATATCACTCACCCAAGCCGCAACCGTATAGCTTTCTGTGAAATGTCTGAGTATGGGAAATGTAACGGGATAAAAGTTTAGAGTTATTAATAACTCATAAAAGAGGGTTGCTTTTAGCCAGGGTTTAGACCACTGGACTGCTGACTTGGGGATTGCTTCATAGGCTTTGAAAAGATTGTAAAAATTCAGACTGAATTGTAGCTATGTACTGGCTTACAGTAGAGCAACGATTTGTTTGGGAATGTTCTGGACTGTTTGGATATTATAGCTACTTAAGAGATATTTGCTCGCGTGTATAGGCGCGAATAGAGACTGTGAAAGCTTGTGTTTATTTTTATTGGATCACATTTGATGTGTTTTGAAAGCAAACGGTACGTGGATGACTCTAAACGGATTAATGTACTGAAGCGACATCATTCTTGCGCCGCTCCAAGTTTACATTTCATCCGCGAATAACGTCAGCATTTGCTTTTAATAGATGGTCACTAGATAACGCGTAGGCTACAAACTCGCTCGTGCCTGCTAATGTGCCAACTAGCCCTTCAGACATACTTGGGATCGGGTTTGTGTCAGTTTCGAGTCTTTAGAAACTCTTTATAGGAAAAAAGTTTTGGTCACTGAGTCGATTTGAGGAATTCGTAGTTATGCCAGTAGGTGGCAATAAGCAAGTCTCTCAAGCCTGTTCATATTTATTTGACCACATTTGATGATGCGTTTTGAGGTCACCACACAGGAATCAGAAAAGCTAATAAGAATAAATGGTTGCTGTGCATTTCCCACTTTACAGTGAATATGAAATTTTCATATGGGTTATTTCAGGATGTGTTAGTGACTTAGGTCGGAGCCAAGCTGTTCCGCAATCATCTGCCACATCAGTTTTTACATTCCGTATCTGTGTATTTCGCAATTTGTTTGTTGTTAGGTTCTCTGAGCTGCGAGTCCGATGGCATTCTGGATTTTGGCTTTCACTTCTACAGTGGTACAGATGCAAAAAACACAGACAATTGAACCCAATCTGAATTTTTTTATGATGGACGAAAGTTTCGGAGACAGTGTTAAAATGTGATCGACGCAATGTGAGATGATGTTTAATTTTTAAAGTGTGAAAATTTGGACAAATTTGAAATAGGTCTGCACATCTAACTGAAATTAAATCGAATTGCAATTCAACAAAAGCTGCGATTCTCATTCACATCTTGTCAGAGAAGCACAGCTCTGTGATCAGTAATAAATCTCCTCTGAAAGCCAGAGGGCGCTCTAGTGCATACACTACAAATACTCTGCAAAGAAGGGACCCTGAAAATCAAACAGAGCAGATTGCTTTTATTGATTGAATGTGGCCAATAAACACACGACTACAGAATCATCTCACAAAAGGATTTATTAAGCTGTTCCACAATCATCTGCCACAATCTGTTTTTATATTCCGTATCTGTGTATTTCGCAATTTGTTTGTTGTTAGGTTCTCTGAGCTGCAAGTTCGATGGCATTCTGGATTTTGGCTTTCACTTCTACAGTGGTACAGATGCAAAAAGCATAGAAAATCTGAACCCAATCTGAATTTTTTTCATGATGGACGACAGGGACAGTGTTAAAATATGATCAACACAATGTTAGATCATGATCATTTTTTAAAATAAACTAAATAGGTCTACACAATTAATCGAAATTAAATCGTAATTGCAATTCAACAAAATCTTGTCAGTTCTGTGATCAGCAATAAATCTCCTCTGAAAGCCAGAGGGCGCTCTAGTGCGTAAACTACAAATACTCAACAAAGAAGAGACCCTGGTAATCAAACAGAGGATTTATCTGCTTTTATTGATTCAGTGTGACCAATAAACACACGACTAATCTCACAGAAGCATTTATTTTTAAACACAAGTTATGCGTTGAGTTGGAAGTAAAAATATGTTATTAAATATGGTATTTTCCAGTGCTTTCAAATGTAGCAGCAACACATAGCAGCCATAGTTCACTGAGAAGCGATGCAAAACAGCCGTCAAATCACTAAATCATTCTCTCTATAATCATTCATTCGTTTTCCTTGGGCTTAGTCCCTTTATTCATCAGGGGTCGCCACAGCGGAATGAACCGCCAACTTATCCAGCATATGTTTTGCACAGCGGATGCCCTTCCAGCCGCAACCCATCACTGGGAAACATCCATACACACTCATTCACACTCATACACTACGGCCAATTTAGTTTATTTAATTCACCTGTACCGCATGTCTTTGGACTGTGAGGGAAACCGGAGCACCCGGAGGAAACCCACGCCAACCACGGGGAGAACATGCAAACTCCACACAGAAATGCCAACTGATCCAGCCAGAATTCAAACAGCGACCTTCTTGCTGTGAGGCAACAGTGCTAACCACTCTATAATCACATAATCAAATTGCCCACAATTTTTTGCTTAGTTTGTCAGTGAACTATAGCTCTGTAATAAATGCTGCTCCATCTGAAAGCAGGTGCTGGACATTTAATACTGATTAAACAACTGGCCTAACTGACTAAATTTGCATAAAATTCGCCTTCTATTAATCATGCAACTCTACAATGAACTTTAGACTCACAAGCTGCTACTTTTCCAACTAGCCTTTCAGACAAGTGTGTCTTTTTTGTTTAATTGAGTCATTCTGTCAAATGATTTGTTAAAAGAACTTCTAAGACTTCTAATATTGTGATAGCGCAATTACTAGCCTTGTGGTTAGAAAAAGTAGTATTTTGGGAATATTCTAAACAGTCTGAGATTGGGTTTGGATATTAAGTTAATCACATCTTGTGTACCTATTTATGGGCATATATTTATGGGCATACATTATTTAGATGAAATTATTTTGGTGAAATCATTCTTGTGCAGTTCCCAGATTACAGTTCATGTGCAAACAGTGGAATTGTTTGGCTTACAGAGGCTAATTAAATAACAATAACACATTCTTATAAACTTGCTTGTGCCCGCTAATGTTGCCACTAGCCTCTCATACACACATTTTATAGTGCATTTCCAATACAGCATCAAATTTGCAATAATTGCTGCATGCAACTCTACAATGCCCTTGCTTAGGGGCATGTGAAGTTTAGGGCAAAGCATGCCTGCTCTTGCGCTTGCATATTACCCAGGTGAAAGACAACATTTGCACATTTATGACATGTTCATTATTTAATGGCTGCTTAGAAATGATCAATGAAAAAGATACATGCACATGGTTTTGCAATGGGGAAAAGTTTTCATAATATGTTTGCAAACCGTGAGTGCGGAGGACCACATTTTCACAAGAGTTCTCATAAGTAATTTCAGCACAGAAATTCACCAGTTTCCCAAGCACTCCAAAACATACATCAACATCTTGCCTTTCCTACTTTCACTGCGATTGGTTGTCGCCTGACGTTTCACACTAGACTTTTGCTTAAAGTCGAGCAATGCCCAACCTTTCTTCTGATGCTTTCAGCTGCTCTCAATGCTTTTCTGTTTCCGTTTTCAATCCCATAATGCACCACATGAGCGTTGATGCTAATCTTTGTATGAATTAATTAAAAATGCTCGCTCAGCTGTGCTCACAACCTGCCAGTAGAAATGCAACATCAGGATTTATTCATCTTATTTCAGATTCAAATCTTTACAATCAGTTCACCGAAAATAATTTATTTTCTCCATTTGGTTCTGCAGCACCCCTAGTTATGCCAGTAGGTGGCGACAAGCATTTTCTGCATCTGAATAACACGCTCTCTCGCATATTCTTTTTTAATACTATGATTTCAGACAAATGCGCAGGATTTTCATTTATTTTGTGAACTAATTTTATTTCTTGTACTATGCTACAGTGAATGAAATCTATGATTCAATGAAAAAACACTGGAGGGTGTGTGTTGTTCTTGTCTTTGGCTTATGGTACATCTAAATGGCAATAATGTAATTGTACCCTTTGAAATAAAAAAGGGTTTTCCTTTGTGTTTTTAAAAAGTTTCACAGATGACAGTTTCCAATCGGTCCTGTTCACATAGATTTACATAAATAAAAGTATTATTCATGCCAAGCCTGTAGTAACACTATGCTCTGGTATACATAGTTTTTATACTCTAACTTTTATTGGTTTGGTTGTAAAGTACTTTTGCATGCTTATGCAGACTGAAAATATGCTTTTTACAAATTTGTGTTTTTCTAACAATAACATTTGTTAATGGTATCATTTTTAAAAGCTTGCACTATTAAATCCATGGAAACTGACCAGCAAAATGCAAAAAAAAAGTCTTGAATGAATTAAAATCGTGTTGTTTCATGAACTGCAACCAGTGATATTTGAAGATATATGAATATACAGTGTAATTTACAATTTTGAATACTACATCAACTTGTCGTGTTTCTCAAGGGTGGTAAAAACCAGCAAAGAGATTCATCATATGTAGACTATACAGCTGATAGTCTACTAGCTAGCAGATTTCCAAGATAGTAGACCATTGACTGGCCAAACCAGCATAATCAGACTATCTTTTTTTGGAACTGGTTGAACGGCTATTTGACCAGCTTGGGCCATAAACTAGCTTCCAAAACCCAATTTCCAGCTTTAAGATACATTTTTCCAACTGGGCTTGACTCAGAAGCTGCAGTAGACCTTTTATGCTATTTTTTCGCACAGTCAGCAGAATTAAATGTAATGTTTTTTGGGAGTACAGGAGTTGAAAACTTGACACATGAAATAAATAAGTATCATCTTAACTTGTATTTAAGGTTCACAATGCAAATCCAATTAGAACCACTTGTTTGATGAATAAAACCTAGATCTCTCATATAACACATCCAGTAAAATACAGAACATATTACTTTACAAATTGTATTGTACATGAATAATCTGGATAATTTTACTAAACTTATTATAAATAACACATCATAAAATTTTGTGTGGGCCTACTCATTGTGTATGCATTTTTACAATCTCCATTCTTTCCTTTCACAGAAAAGAGATGTTCTCTATGGAAAATGCTATCGAGGCTAAAGCTGGACAGTCACTGTATGCTGGAAGAAAGCTGAGGAACATTTTGTAAGCCTGAAGTGGCCAGAGGACTTGGAGAGCGCCAACAAAACATCAATCTCAAAAGCTTCGTGCAGGGATTCCCTTACACCAAGTGTAACTCCAAAACCCAAGAAGAAAGATGCAATACGTTGGTACCTACTAATAGCAAATAACACCTCAAAGGGCTGTTCTTCTTTGCCAAACCTCAAGTCACAGTGAAAACGAGTGCAATTTCTTTGGATAAGTCTCAGTCATTTCTCTTGTCAAGTCTTGATATCGTGAGCCTGGCCACCAGATCATGATGTTTCGTGACCAGGTGGGAGTCCTCGCCGGCTGGTTTAAGGGATGGAACGAGTGTGAACAGACTGTGGCCTTACTGTCGCTCCTCAAGCGGGTCAGTCGGACCCAAGCGCGCTTCCTTCAGCTCTGCCTGGAGCATTCCTTGGCTGACTGCACCGAGCTGCATGTTCTGGAAAGAGAGGCCAATAATCCAGGTCAGTACAGAGACTATCACCTTTTCTGCCAGTATTAACCCCATGCAAGCAGGTGTTTTTGAGCTGTACTCTTTAAGAACAGGTGATTCCTTAGGCATTAGATGTTGGTACTACTTTCGGATTTGTGTAATACAGATTTAGTTGGCATTATTATTCATAGTGTTGAGTTAAGAGTTTTAAATACAGTATTTCCATAATGTAAAGTAGTCATTTTAAATAACGTTATATTTTTATTCGTTTATTAATAATACATATTTTATATTTATATGTTTTCTATTTATATACAAATATATTCCAGAAAATCTCATCAGGCATATTTAGAAGAAGAAATATGTCATATTGTCATAAATGTCATATTTTTAAACTCTGTCACTGTCCTTTAAACAAATAGATGTTTAGCCATTTGTCAGATTATAATATTTTTAAATATAATAAAATTCAATATGAATATTTTCTTGTACATTTTTACAAGTTCTACTCAGAATAAGCCTGTTTTTTACGTAAATGTACGTTACACTAAAGGACAGTGGAGCATTATTTCTCCCATTTTTTTACTTTTTGATACTTAACTTGCACTTAACATGCTTTCTGTGCATTCTTAATTAATTTGGTAAACTTAATTTAATGTAGACACTACAATGAGACATCATGCTTATGATCAAGATCTAAAATCAACTTATTTACTTATTTATAAGCTAAAGAAAAGCAAATACTCTGAAATGCTAAACCAAAGGCATAATTCATCATATCGTAACAAGCTTAAAGCTACAGTTAGGAAGACCTTTTATACCTTCTTTCTTGCACACATACAGTACATGGTGTAAACCTTATACATGGGATTCCCATCAGAGTTTATAGTGGGCCAGGACTCATAAAGAGCCTCCTCCTGTCTTGCAGTGGTGCGTGTTGTATTTTATATGAGGGATTTTAGCGCAGCTCTGTCATTGTTATTCTAAAACATCAAGATGAAGACATCAAAGAAGAGGTTTCTTTTAAAGTGCTCCTCCCTGCCCTGGTGTGTCCGCTGACATTAAAACCAGCTGAAACTCTTCTGGATGCTGTCTTTCTGCTGCTGGACTCATACGTTCTTATGTGATGATGAGGCGCTGTTTGTTATTGCAGATGGTGGATTTGCTTGCTTGTATGTGGTGGTGACCTTTTGAATGAATGCGCTGAAGTGTGTGTGTTCCTGGTGTTCATGACAATGTGGGGATGTTTGGGCCAATATACTTATAGGGATCAAATAGGGCTGGGCGGTTTGATGGTATATATCACTATCACGGACTAAATTGTCAAGTGTAATAGATTTTTTATTCCATATACCTCGACATGTAAATAAGTGGGCGTGGCTAACTCACATACAGTGAGTTGACTGGAGCATTCCTAGTAAGATCAGGTCATCAATCTGAAGTGAATATTTACCTGTGATTTAGATGAACTCTTTTGGTTTACCGACTTAAAACTGCAAATGCGAATACAGAATAACTCTGTGTACAATATCTCTCACTAAGTTAAACAGTTCCTTGTGTAGCACTACAGGCTCTGCCGACTAACAGGTCCCCCGGGTCCTAATTCTCACCCTGTAACACCACTATTGACATGGAGAGATGTAAATTTTTGACTAGGAAAATGACAGTAAAATACACAATTAACATGAAGGTATGTCATACAATTATTTCAGAATGTTACAAAAAATGGTTGATTTATTGTCAGACAGAGCTTAATTTAGTATTTGATCTAGTAATCATTTATTTTTTTTACAATATCGCTCCCAAGCAGCCTCCCGCTGGATCATAGTGCCTGTCTTTCCTGTGAGAAGTTTATTCAGGAGCTGCTGTTAATAAAAATTAAAGAAGAAAATTAGTTCTATCCCATCAATTGGGATCTGAAGTTAGATTTTCATTTATTGTGAGAAGCTAACACTTTCACACAAAAGATATTGGGTCAGCCAAAAGGAGTTTGAAAAAAATGGCAAAAACCCATTTTTGTGCATTCTTTCTTAAGTAGTCCATGCATTTCTGATGGATTTAAGTTTATTTATTATACCCCTTTTGTTGATTCTTAAATAAACTAAATAAATCTATATAAATATCATGAAATATTTTTACTGTAATATAAATTTACTCATACCGTTAACCCTTGTGTGCTGTTGGGGATGTTTTCATCCACTCTGGGGGGATTTTGAGTCTTAATTTGGCCACAACTTTCTCTGTGGAATGATTTCTCAAATGAAATGATCTTATTTTGACATTTACTTTGGAAAAATGCTTTGAAAGTTTTCAAAAACTCAACAATACACTGGGAAAATTTACTACCCTTTTGTTATGTCGGTGGCTGTTTTTGCCCTATTGAATTCTGTTATAAAGACATTTTAAAGGCTTTCATATGCAGTATGTGTGTGTGTGTGTGTGTGTGTGTGTGTGTGTGTGTGTGTGTGTGTGTGTGTGTGTAAGAAAGACCTTTGCACTTACCTTAATATGTCTGGGAAAATCAAAATAAGCACCTCAACTCTCAGAACACAGTAAACATAGTAAATGTATTTATGCAGGGACACTATAATGACTCCATATAAAAGCCACAAATAAAAAGGGTAGTGAATTTGAATAATACACAAGGGTTAAAATAAATTTTGTTCATACTGCTCACCCTTAGGACCAAATATCAACAGAAATGTAATTTTCAAATTTGTGGGGACCTTTTTTAGGGGTCCCCTAAAAAATGAGGAAAAGTGGGTACTAAATCATACATACTGAAGAATTTTGATCATGTAACAGCAGAATGTTTTTTGTGTTGGTTTCCTGTTGGGGTAAGGGGAGAGAATATATTGATTGTACAGTATGAAAATTATTACATCTATGTGAATTCCCTATAAAACATGAAAACCCAATGTGTGTGCGTGTGTGCGTGTGTGCGTGCGTGTGCGTGCGTGTGCATGCGTGTGTGCGTGTGTGCGTGTGTGTGTGTGTGTGTGTGTGTGTGTGTGTGTGTGTGTGTGTGTG
>CAIGQW010056782.1:2010541-2032895 GCA_903798125.1 Danio choprae | reverse complement strand
CAATGACATTTCCTGCTGTGACAGGTAATGAGTATTTGTGTTGCTGACATACTGATACTTTACTGCTTTAAATGGCTGTTAATTCATAGCTTTTCAGTGTATCATAAATTGGTTTATGTTGGTCTGTTTTGATTTTGTTTTTGGGATTTGTTAATGACTAATTTACCAGTGTTGTTTATGGCTCTGATATAGGCTTTGACAAGTACTCATAATCAGTTTTACTTCAATGTTTTTGGCAAACACTTTTATCCAAAGCCACTTGAAATGCATTAAATGCACATACTGTATATCGAAGACATGATCTTGCTTTTCCTGTAGTGCCTTCCTCTGTACAGATAATCAAAGGAAATCAGAGAGGAAGTCAAAGTTTTAAGCTGCTTAATACTGCCTGATTAAAAATGTTATACTTTTCTATTAATGAACACTATTAATGAAGTCAAAATCCTCATGTGAAATGTTAATTCTTTAAAATAATTCTCAAGTGCTGTTTAATGTTTAGGAAGATTCCCACACATTTTAAACATAATAGCTTTAATATTAATTTCTTTGCAATGATGACAGTACGTATTATTTTGCTAGTTATTTTGCAAGACAACAGTAGTTTGATCTGTAGCCAATCTCAAAAAATATTTCTTAACGGGGCCAATAATATTGACTTTAATTGGGTTTCTTTTATTAAAAATCTGCTTTTATTCAAGCCAAACTAAAATAAATAAGACTTTCCCCAGAAGATAAAATATGATAGGAAATACTGTGGAAAAATTGCATTGCTCTGTTAAATATTATTTGAGAAATATTTGAGAGGAGGGCTAATCATTGTCCTTCATCTGTGTACATAGCTAAAAAAAAGTTTTTGTTTTTTTTAACATAACTAATATGTTTACCTATTTGCTCACACTTTATTTTAAGCTCCAATTCTTAATGTTAATAAATCATTAACTCTGAGTTTTTCCTCTGTCCACTCCTAATATGCTGGTTATTAATAGTTATTATTGTAGTAGTTAGGTTTAACTATTGGATAGGAAGAGGAATGTAGATCATGCAGAATAATATGTTCTTCATAAGTATAAATAAACAGCCACTATTTTAATAATAGGCAGGAATTAACCACTAGTTAATAGTGAGAATTGGTACTTAAACTAAAGTGCTACCCCATATTTTAATACTCCTGATTTCTTCAAATTTAAAATATTAATTTAGATTCTTTCCTTAAGAGAGGAACTGAACACATTAAGACAAAATATTCACATTATAATTAGTATCATATTGAAAACAAGAAAATTGGCCTACATTAAGTCGTGAATACTGTATGATAAGGCTGCACGACACAGTGCGATATTTTAGTTTTTCTGCCATATATATTGCTATATGAATATAATTTCACAAGATGACTTAAATAACTCTATTTGAAAAGAATTCATCATTTTACATCCATAAAATAATCTACAAGCATAAATGACTACAATTGCACTAAAATACAAATGAAATACAAAGCGTTTTATGGTAACAGGATTGAGGTATAGAAAAACAATAATATAATTAAAAATATAATTAACTACATTTGGTAAAGCTACAAACTTTATCCTTTTTAGTGTGCCCAAATGGTTTAAATTAGTTTGAAATCAAGCAGGCCTCATGGTGGTGCAGTGGGTAGCACGATCGCCTCACAGCAAGAAGGTCGCTGGTTCGAGCCTCGGCTGGATCAGTTGGCATTTCTGTGTGGAGTTTGCATGTTCTCCCCGTGTTGGCGTGGGTTTCCTCCAGGTGCTCCGGTTTCCCCCACAAGTCCAAAGATATGCGGTATAGGTGAATTGGGTAAGCTAAAATTGTCCGTAGTGTATGTGTGTGAATGAGTGTGTATGGATGTTTCCCTGTGATGGGTTGCAGCTGGAAGGGCATCCGCTGGATAAGTTGGCGTTTCATTCCGCTGTGGCGACCCCAGATTAATAAAGGGACTAAGCTGAAAAGAAAATGAATGAATGAATGAATGAAATCAAGCATAGTCACATTCCTCAAAAACACATCCAAATCTTTTAATCTATTAGGGTTTAACAAAAACTTGCTCCATTTTTTTTTTTGCACATTTGCACCAGACACATTTTTACACTCATTCCATATAAAAAAACACGTGCTTCACACAGGTGAGTGGGCTTGACAAACCACCTGTAGAAACACACTCTCTCTCTCTCTCTCTCTCTCTCTCTCTCTCTCTCTCAAAAAAAAACTCCCCCCTGCTTACTCTAGCACTAAGTCCTCTGAACACAAACAGTTCCTTTGTAAAATTAGCACTTCTTGTGTGTATTGCCTCCTTAATTGAAAGGTGCTTTGGACAAATGCGTCTGCTAAATGTAAATAAAATTTGCAGTGACTCCACAAATTATGTGTTCTGAACTTCGGTTCTTGGTTAATAATCCTTACTCGACACTGCAGATCCAGAGATCTGACTATTGCAGATTAGGACAATGTGATATCGATGCTGAAATGATACATTGTGCAGCCCTACTGTATGATTATGAAGTTTTTGTACGTCACCTCCCCACCTCCACTGTCCTGTAGACACTCCTCCTGCAGTGACCAGCGTCCGGACTCTTTTCCCATCTGCCTGTTTTTTGTTTTTTTTCCCCTCCAGCCTTTTGCAGAACGTCACAGAGCTGTTTGGAAAAGAAAGAGTGCTTGTTTCTAGGTTTGGGTGTCGAACAGTTTCATCGCACCCACGCATGAGCAAACAGTTTATTTCTGACCTTCACTGCTTTCCGTGAACTCATGCGCAACCCCAGGGACAACCGTGGAGAACCTGCCAGAAATATTCACTTTTTTTTGCTTTGACTCAATCCCTAGTTTTTTTTTTGTTTGTTTTTTTTAAGTGTCAGCCCTTTCTGAAAGTACGAGATGAGTGGAGTCGGTCTGAAAGGCCTCCCGTTGTCCTCGGTCATTTTAAAATAACAGCGTTTGAGTACTATGAATGGCCAGTGGTGACGTTAGTGGGACTTACAGTAAATTTGGAAATGTCAATGTGAACTGAGGGTCTGTCTGTCTGTCATCTAGGATGTGCTGTAGCGCAGAAAAGGGCTTTTCATACTTGAACTAGTTTTTACGTATTCAATCTAAACCCAGAGTTGAAAGTTAATCGCTGATATTTGTATACTGATGTTTCACACTGTATGTGATTTTTTTATGTATGTGAACTATTTGTGTTAATGTGCTTTTTTGTGTATCTATGTACAGCAGAAATAAGTACAGCTTGATTGGAAATTTAGGATTTGTATTTATTTGTCAGTGATATACTGTATATATATATAATTTAAATGAGGTGTTGCTGAAATTATTACTACAACAAGGCAAAGCAAGTTTATTTATATAGCACATTTCATACACAATGGTAATGCAAAGTGCTTTGCATAAACAAGACTAAAAGAAACACATATTAGAAATAAAAACAACAAAGAATAAAAATGTGTTAAAATGTGTCTAAACAGGTATTAAAGGAATGAAAAAGAAAATAATAGTGCGGTCTGTGGGATGTAGCACAGTGCTCATTCAGTAAAGGCACAGCGAAACAGAAGTCTTGATTAACATTAAACTACAGGTCCTATAGAAAATCAGCATACTCCTTTAAAATAATTACTTTCTCTGTCATACAGCTTGGAATCAAATCACAGTCCAAATAACTTTTCCAGCCTTTGAAATGTTTTTGTAGCCTTCTCCTAACCTGTGCCTTTCTACAACTTTATCCCGAAGGTTGTTTGAAAGCAGGGTGTCATGTGAGTAAAGGTATAGATTTTCACAGTATATGAGGATTTTCTATAGGCACTGTATATCTAGTATTTTGTATGGTCTCCTTGATTTTTCTTGTTGAATACTATTTTTTATTTTACATTTTCTGCTAACGTAACTTGCTTTATCTCTCCTGATCTCCAGACTTGAAGACCCTCTTTTTCTTGTTCGGCAGGTCTTTTTGGTTTTAGCTATTTTATGGCTTGTTGCTAACAAAACACAGTGTTTTTAAAGGGATAGTTCATGCAAAAATGACATTCTGTCATCAGTTACTCATCATCATTGTGTCATTTGGCCAAACCCATCTTCAAAACACAGATGGTAGATATTTTAAATCAAGCCTCAGTTCATTTTGCCCAAACTAAATCAGTCAAATTTCTCATTTATTTATTTATTTATTTTATTTACTTACTTACACTGAAAAAAAAGATTCAATAGATCTACTAAACTTTTTGAAGGTAAGTGGTTGCAAGCAATTTATATGGGCTGAAATTAGACAAACAAATTAAATTTACTTAATTTGTTTAAATTCAGCTTATATAAATTGTTTGCAGCAATTTGCAACAATTGTTTCATTCATTCATTTTTCTTCGACTTAGTCTCTGATTCATCAGGGATCGCCACAGCAGAATGAACCGCCTATTTATTTATTTATTCATTTATTTTGTCATAAGTGATAAAGTGACTTTAACTAAGTACTTTAACTGTCACCCCACTTTAAGTTGACCCCACTTGAAAATGAAATATGATATATGAATATGAAGATAAGTTCAGGTTTAGATAAAAACCTTTTTTAAAATATGTACTAAAAATGTACTGATCTGTGGGACAGTGACTCTTAAAGGGATAGATCACCCAAAATAATAAATTTAAACACTATTTGTTCTCCCTCAAACTAATCCAAATATGAGTTTCTTTTGTTGAACACAATAGAAGATATTTTGAAGAGAGCTGAAAACGTGTAACCATTGACTTCAATAGGAGGAAAAACGAATACTATGGAAGTCAATGGTTACAGGTTTTCAACATTCTTCTGGATATCTTCTTTTGTGTTTAACAAGTAACGGTAATGTAAACAATGACAATATTTTTATTTTTGGGTGAACTATCCCTTTAAGCAGTTAAGACACTGATACCCAAATTGTTGATGATTGATATTCTTTAGATCCAGTCTTGATAATCCATCAGTTGATCTAAATGATCTCACTTTGCCAATTAAATGGCTAAAATATGTTTTTTATATGCATTTTACATTTTGTTGAACACTGAAGCATTAGTCAGTGTCAAAATTCAACTGAAAGCCCTTCAAGACTTTCAGTTGAATTTCAAGGTATATAGGTGACCATCGTCAAGTGTTTGTACATGACCGTCCTATTACTCAGTCAGAGACCTATAAGTACTTAGGCATTTACATTGACAGTTCTTTCACATGGAAAACACACATAGAATGGGTTTGTCTCATTTAAACCAGAGATTGTATTATTAGAAGCTTATGATGTTATTTTATAAAGCTGTTCTTGAAAGCATTGTCAGGTAGGGCTGGCCCGATAAACAATATCATATCGAATTGTTATGTCGATAAAGATGATAAGCTCTAGACATTTTTACTCAATATGATTCTAATCACCAAGGATCAGCCAATCACACAGCAGATATATGCAACAACAGGAATAGAAATTAATTATTGAGATTGCGTTTTTGCCATAACGCAGAGCCCTATTGTCAGGTATGTTATCACAGTGTGGTTTGGCAACCTATCTATACAGTGTAAATCTAAGTTGATGCATCTCTTAAAGACAGGATGGAAAATTGTTGGGCATCATGAATAATTTAATCCTCGAGTTTTATTTGAGAATTGTGTCCTTAATCAGGTGGAAAGGCTTCTGAATGATCCAACTCATTTTTTGTATCCACATTATGAACTGCTTCCCTCTGGTAGGAGATATAGAGTCCCTAAGTGTAGGTTGAACCGATATAAGAGACCTTTGTACCTGTTTTAGTGAGTTTATTTAACAAGAGTTTATCTTAATTATCATTAGAATTATTGTAACTACTCTATTTTGTATTGTTTTTACTGTTTGTTTTTATGGTATGTCTGCAGCAATATGGTGATGCCCATAATAAATTTCCTGTCAAGGACAATAAAGTTTACTACTACTACAAGAGAAGCTCTGTATAGTGTAATCAGCCATAGCATTGCCCTCTCAGACATGGTTTACACAACCACGTCTTTCTTTCTTAAGTTCTTCTTGGTGCCGATGCTGACTTTAAGATGTCTCAGAAAAATGCTGAGCTCGGATGACATCAGCACTTGAGTCAGTCTGGGTAATAACTTACACATCACCTGTTTCTCATCCTAATGAATGGCAAAATATGCTCAGCTCAGCGAAAAGGAATGGATGACATGCAGGTACTTGAAAGCTGTAAGATATATCACCCTTTCTGAGTAACATTGTTTTCCTTACGGCATCTCTGCTGCTGTTCCAGGAGACTGTTTAATTTGCGGTTTTCCTATACTGTTCCGTTCAACTGAAAGTGGATTTATTAGCTGAGACAGCAATTATAATTGGTGGTGATAAAGGGAATAAGCCAAAGAAAAGTGAGTGAGCGGTTGTAATCTTCCTTTATGTTAATTAAATACCCTGTTCGTTCATAATACTCGTGTCTGTTGCTGTCTTGGGTTTTGCTGAACAAGATTTTCTCAAGAGCAACTTTAAATGAACTTGTTGGCCCGCTTGGCTTTCAGTCACATAAAGATGATACTATACCTATGGGTAGGGGATTGAGAAGATGAAGAATGAATAATTATCATTATTGAAAACTGTTGTGCTACATCACATTTTTGGTGAAATTGCTATTTAGGATGGGAAAGTGGATTTGGCACTTTGGATGTGGCATGGTCATTGAGCTGGACAGACCAGTCCGAAAATTTCAGAAATGGATGATGACCATCTGTGATTTTCATGCACAACCATCTCTAGGGTTTCTGTTTGGTCAGAAAAAGAATCAGTTCCTTTTTGGTGCCAGAGGTCGGGGAAAATGACCAGACTGGTTTGAGCTGATGGAAACGCATTACTTAATTTTTCTTCGGCTTAGTCCCTTTATTCATCAGGGGTCGCCACAGCGGAATGAACCACCAACTTATCCAGCATATGTTTTACACAGCGCATGCCCTTACAGCTGCAACCCATCACTGGGAGACCAAAATAATTGTTACTTGTTACGACCAAGGTCTTAAATCAGATGTTTAAAAGCAAAAGACACACCAGTTCCACTTCTCTTAGCTAAAGACGGCAAACTAAGGCCACAGTTCACACTAGCTCTCCAAAAAATGGATAACAGATGAATAATATTTTAAAAGGTTGCCTTGTCTGATGAGTTTTAATTTCTTACAAGTCATACCATGCAAAGGAAAAGTGCCTTTAGTGTTCCACTTTGGGCCCATAAAGTCCGCATGAACTGGAAGCTGCAACCATTTTTTTTGTATTGCAATGCAGTTCCTAGAGAAACGGAATATTAAATGAGAAAACTGTGGGCGTGGCTTGTATTTTTCTACTGCGCACTGATTGGATGTGGTATAGTAGGCAATTTATTCAGAAAGATTGAGAAAAGGGTTTCAGGAATGTTCTTACAACCTAACACTCGCCTCTTCTTCGCCATTTCTGTTTGTTGTCATAGCGCTGTCAAAACTGACTGTTGGGGAGTGTCGTTAAGTGTGTTAACCACGTCCAATAACCACGTCCAATACAGACGTAATCTGAGAATTTAACTGCAAACAAACAGGAAGTGCATTTTCAGATAGGGACACACACAGATGAATTGTCCACCACAAAACTAGCAACCAAATCAATATGGATAGTTTTGATTTCATGTGTTTGATTTCATATTTCATGTGAATGATTTTTGTTGATATCCATATCCATCATATCCTTTATGACCACATTTATGTCTACTTCCAGTAGGATAATAAACCATTCCACAAAGCTCAGATCTTCTCAAACTAGTCTCCTGAACATGACAGTGAGTTCACTAAACTCAAATGTTCTCCATATTCACCAGATCTCAGTGGGTCACCTTAGGGATGTGGTGAATGGGAGACTTGCTTCATGCAGGTGTAGTCGACAAATCTGACCAAAATCTCTTGAGTAATGTTTGCAGTAGCTTGTTGAATCAATGCTACAGACAATTAAGGCAGATTTGAAGACAAAAGAAGTCCAATTTGGTACTAGGAAGTGGCCAGTGAGTGTATATCATTATTTTAGATAATGGTATGGTAGATGTTTGTGCTTTTTTCCTCCACCTCCTGCCTGACGCTCTTCATGGTCATTCCTGAGCAATTTCTCACATCGTCCAACCGGTTGTGTAGCTGACGCCACATTCGGGGTGATCTGTCAGTGCACGCTTGACTGAGACTGAGAACAATGCGTCAGAAGACACACATACCCTACAGATCTGTTTGCTTTACTGTCTTGAGACTGTCTGTCTCCGGTGTCATGTCTCTTTGCAGCTACTGTTCAGCATGTGATATTCTGCAGCTGGTAAATGCATAGTGCAAGCAGCTGCATCACAGTGCCACAATGCAGGACTTTGTTCAAAATTGCTGATTGTGCATTTAAGAGGTCATGCTGAGATTCTCCTCCTCCCACCGGTTCCTTCAGCTCCTTCTCAGTCCAGACAGTCGGGACTTTGAGGATGTATTTTTTTCCAGTTTCCCTAAATGGGACCTTTTTCACACATTTTTTTGTGTGCAATTATATAACCTCTGCAAAGGAATCTATGCTCGCTCTCTTGCAGGTACGGAAATAAAGATTTCTTCCGAATTGGAAAATAATGATCCCAGAATGAGGAGGGGGTTCAAGTAGCACACAGGGGCCCAGACATTTCCTTAAATAGAGCTCTTTGCACTCAAATCCGCAGACTTGAGGCTCGCATTCCAGGAATAGCTCCAGCAGTGACATTCAGCGATTCACGAACACACACACACACACACACACACACACACACAACCAACCTCTGGATCGTCCACAGGTAGACTGGCTCAGAGTTTCAGACAGGTTTTTACAGACGTTACAGTCATCGGGTTACAATGGGCACATCATGCCAGAGGTTGTCCCCGAGGTTTCCTTGATATAAAAAAAAGTCTGTGGAGGCTGATTTATTTATTTATTTTTTCGGCAGATTTTATGGAAACACAAAGAATTTCACTTGGGAATGATCAGATTTTTTTTTCCTTTTCAAAACATAAAAAAAATTATTTAGCTATGTCATTATTTATTACTATCATCTTGTTTTTTATTTAGTTTTTTGTAGGGATGCGCATCATTTTTGGCCACCAAAATCTTTCAGCCAAGAGAGAAAAATGGCAAAGAAAAAAAGTCGAGAAAAAGACCACTGCCCAGTAGTGTTAAGCACGCTAGTTTCACTTTCCCTCCAGCTGTAGCTTGCACACATGCTGTGGTCAACATTCAAAATAGCTCAATATTCTGCTCTGTGGAAATTCCACTTAAGTACACCTATCTATGCCTTAACTGCACATGCTCACCAGAAAATCGAAATTCACTCAAATAACGCATAGACAGGACATTTCTATGTAATATACTTGTTCCTGCTGCTTGCAATAGCACTACCATGCTGTGATGGCACAACGTTGGTAAAATGATGCCGCTCATGCATCTAAATTTTTTGCACTCTATATTGGTATTATGTATATTTTCGCCCAGTATTACAGTTTTTGTATCAAATTGTTGCAGTATATATATATATATATATATATATATATATATATAATGTTAAACTTTAAAAACACAGGTAATGTGCATTCTTTGATGTAATCTTTATCAAATCTCCTAATGAATATTTTTGATACTAACCAGAATGTGATCAGCAGATTAGGGGTTGAGTAAAATTATAATCTTTTCTTATTGTTCATTCAAACAGTTATTTTCTTTTTATTAACGTTATAATAACAAAAATGGAAATAACATAAATGGGAGAAAATGTCACTTCAGTTCAAACTATCTTGTATTTTTTTTTTGTACTTGTGATTTTTATGACCTGTAATACTTTTGTCCTACCACAGAAATGAACTAGTGAACTAGGGAATGTCAATTAAACACACACGACCCCTTGCACTTTCACAGGTAGACTGAATTTCCTCTCAGTTTCAGCACATCTTTTAAGGTCGTCAGGTTACAATGGCTCTTCCTGCCGAGCTCGTCCTGTCTGTGGTGCATGAAAATGAATGGAGCAGGTTTTTGGTGCCAAATTCTGAGTTTCCTCACTGACTGCTGATGAAGTGAAATATCATCCAGTACAATCCCAATCCATCACATCAAAACAAAAAAAACCTCTACGACTAGTCACTAGTCATGACTTCATAGTCATATTCTAAATATTGGAATGCTTCTTTTTTTAGGATCATGTTAAACCTGTTTGAGTCAGGATGCAATGGCGAAGCTCATTTGCACAGATTGAAAAGCACATCTGCTCTTTCACCAGTAAAGATCAGATAGAGAAAAAGCGCTTCGGGGTCAGTCTTGAATGGGTTCACATGTGGGCCGTGACGAGTTTCCGGCATTTGAGAGCAAGAGCTCATCATCCGTCCAGAACAATGGAGACGCACAACGATGACTCGGAGCCGCTGGGACTGCTGTGTCTACTGACAGAGGCAGGTGTTTCCCACTTTGTTGTCTGTCCAGCTGAGCTCAATGGATAGTTAGCCTGCACTGCTATTTCCACTGTCGAACAGGATTAGCGGCCATAAATATCACTGGCTCGAAGGAAGAGAGGAAGAAAGTGTATGCTCCAGCACAGACAAACTATCAGCACAAAGCGCCTGCCAAGCCAAAATTAGATCTGTCGGCCTCATTCTCTAATTTCTACAGCAGACGTAACATTTGGTGAATGTGTGCGAAGAGGAACTGAGGGCCGGATGACCTGAAGCTGTATGCGTAATTCATTCAGCTGACCGAGGGCAATGCCGTCTGTGGAGGAGTCAGGAGGTCAGAGCCTTTGAGGCTGACAAACAGTCACAGCCGTTTTACAACAAAATGAAGACGCAAACTTGAATGATGACGCAATTGACAATTACGACATATCATGTTAGTAAACAAACATGCTGTTCTATGGTGTTTGTTTGGTGTGACGTTGAAAGGGATAGTTCATCCAAAAGTGAAAATGGCATCATTATTTACTCTCCCTCATGTGATTTTAAACCTTTATGAGTTTCTCTCTTCTGTTGAACACAAAGGAAGATTTTTTGAAGAATGTTGGATGCTGGTTCCCACTGACTTCCATAGTAGGAAAAAGTGGAAATCAATGGGTGCCAGCTACCAGCATTCTTCAAAATATCTTCTTTTGTGTTCAACAGAAGAAAGAGACTTAAACTGGTTTTGAACAAGTGAAGGGTGAGTAAATGATGACAAAATTAACATTTTGGGGTGAACTATCCCTTTAATCTCAGTTTTGAGAATGCAATATTTGAGCTTGATTTTGAAGCATCTTTAAGGCACCGAGAACTGTATGACAAATTATATCAATAAAAAAAGTTGTCCATGTATATGTACACACACACATAGATACATACTGAATATTTATATGAATATTCATTCATTCATTCATTTTCATTTTGGCTTAGTCCCTTTATTAATCTGGGGTCGCCACAGCGGAATGAACCGCCAATTTATCCAGCATATATTTTACGCAGCGGATGCCCTTCCAGCTGCAACCCATCACTGGGAAACATCCACACACACTCATTCGCACACATACACTACGGACAATTTAGCCCACCCAATTCACCTATACCGCATGTCTTTGGACTTGTGGGGGAAACTGGAGCACCTGGAGGAAACCCACACCAACACGGGGAGAACATGCAAACTCCACACAGAAATGCCAACTGACACAGCCGAGGCTCGAACCAGCGACCTTCTTGCTGTGAGGCGATTGTGCTACCCGCTGGGCCACCGTGAGGCCCTATATGAATATTTAATAGTTTAATATTTTAATAAAATAAACAGTTAACTTTAGCATTTTTTGTAATTACAGTTGTAGAGCATTTTGAGTGATGTAAACAATAATGATGGTCCTTACGTATTTCCTGTTTTACATTTCTCAGCTTCCGAGAATCCAAGGTCCACATATTGATAAATATTGTTATGATAGCTGTTTTAATGTAAAGTCATGATTGAATTGCCTCTTGTTATAGTTATGAAATAGTTTGACAACAAGCAGGAAATGTTCATGGACCAATGACAACACCACATTGAAATTGTAAAAATATCGGTAATACTTTACAACAAGGTTGTATTACTTAATGTTAGTTAATGTGTTTATTAACATAAACAAACAATAAACAATACATTTATTACAGTATTTATTCATCTTTGTTAACATTAGTTAATGGACATAAAGTTGTTCGTTGTTAGGTCATCATGTTAACTCACAGTACGTTAACTAATGCTAACAAGTGTGAATTTTAATAATGCATTAATAAATGTTGAACTATTGTTAATATATGCTGTTCAAGTATTGTTTATTCTTAGTTAATGTTAGTAAATACATTAACTAACGAAACCTTATTATAAAGTGTGACCAAAATATAAAAAGTGAGTGTGTAATAATAATCATGCTATTTTAACTAGCAAGCCTATAATGCTATAGGATGGTGGAAATGGCTCATATGATGGTCAAAGGGGACACCTGCATTTTGAAAATGGAAAATGGTGTGTTGGTGAATGCAGTATGTCTTGGGCAGCTACTGTACATGTTGAATTGTCAATGCATTATAAGGCCCCAGACAGTGCGCAGATGGGGTCCGGGCCTGTTTAAACCTGTAGAGCAAAAAAAGAACTGCTGCTGAAGAAAAGGTGGGGCCACAGAAGTTCAACAGGGGCCCCTTACGCTCTCTTTTTTTCTTTGCCAAATAAAGCGTCAGCCTCTCCAGAGCTTCACGCTCCCCGTGGGTGTCATTTCAGGATACCACACGTCCATTCCCTCATTTCTTCAAGCTTTTCTCAGTTACTTCTTGGAGCATCATCTGAGGCTTTTCTCCCAGCTTTCCCACTCACAGGAGTGTCCTATTCCCTCTTTTCAATGAGCCTCTGTCCTGGTCATTAAGAGGAATGGTGTTTGATTTACCCATACGGTCATTCTTTATGTCTCTCTATATCACCGATGCTCCGAATTTCTCTCCACCCACTGTACTCTGCTGAACGCATTAGATTTGGGGAGCCCGTTTAAGGAAGTGTTTGGTAAAGTAGCATTGAGGGGGATGATCTCAAAAAGAAGGTATGCGTCTAACCAGCGTCGTTTCGGATGCAACGCACCCCAGTCGGAAACTGTGCATTCTTGTGCTGGACCTGTGGTATGCCAGCACATTCCCTACTGCTGAGCTGGAGCAGCCGGAGGGATGGGTGGGGCTTCCTCGCTCGCCTGCACACACACACTCTCTCTCTCTAGCCACTTTTTCCAAATAGGCCATTTTTCCTTTCCATACTTTCCCTCCTGGAAAAATCTCAGTGCAAGTTTGTACTGTGTCAACAGAGCAATTCCATTTTTTCCCTCAAAAGTGGAAAAAGTACAGACAGACCCCGTTTTTAGTCCTTCTGATGTGTTGTGCAGCAGGTTTGGGTCTTTCGCTGCTGTTTTTGGTGTGTGTTGGCATTTAATTTTTCATTCATTCATTCATTCATTTTCTTTTTGGCTTAGACCCTTTATTAATCATGGGTCGCCACAGTGGAATGAACCGCCAACTTATCCAGCACAAGTTTTACGCAGTGGATGCCCTTCCAGCCGCAACACAACACTGGGAAACACCCACACACTCTTGCACAATTCAGTTTACCTGTACCGCATGTCTTTGGACTGTGCAAACTGAAGCACCCAGAGGAAACCCACGTCAACACGGGGAGAACATGCAAACTCCACACAGAAATGCCAACTGACCCAGCCGGGGCTCGAACCAGCGACCTTCTTACTGTGAGGCGATTGTGCTACCCACTCCGCCACCATGCAGGGGGGTAAAAATGTAACTATTTTAATGGTTATAGTCATACTTTATTTACCAGTTGACTGATTACAATGAATTGCAAACTTTTTAAATATTTTGTATATTTAAAGTGATAGTTCACCCCCCAAAAAATACAATTCTGTCATAATTTACTCACAATTCACTTGTTCCCAAACCTGTTTGTCTTTCTTTATTTTGTTGAACACAAAATAAGATATTTTGAAGAATGTTGAAAACTTGTAACCATCTTCCATAGTATTTGTTTTTTCCTACTATTTGAAGTCCCTACTATTGAAGTTTCCTACTATTTGAGGTTTTTAGCTTTCTTCAAAATATCTTCTTTCTGTTCATCAGAAGAATAAAACTCATAAGGGTTTGGAACCACTCAAAGGTGAGTAAATAATGAGTAAATTTTAATTTTTGGGTGAACTATCCTTTTAAATATGCAAATGAGACATTGTTTTAATACATATGTGCCAATTTGCATATATTTCTAGCATAAAATCTAAATTATTGCTTCTTTTTTTGACAAATCAAAATAAGTCAAAGGTTTTTTACAGAAGGGATTTTGGGAGTGTGTCAATTTCACTCCATAATTCAGAAAATATTGTGAACAGCAGCTATACATGCATTCACATATGGAATAGTCCACATCAGCTGAAAGTGCATCTTTATTAATTCTCTCCCTGATCTGTGGTTTTGTGTTCACTATTTTCCTTCTAAGAGATACAAAAGTAGTGCATCATCCTCACAGGAACACAATGTGTCCAAACTTTGTTGACTCAACAACTGTAAAAAAAGGAACGATGATCCCATTGTAAAGCAACCCTTGCTGTGTTTGTTGTGCTAACAAGACAAATCTTGGATGATGGTGGAGGTCTAGAATCGCCATGGTTGCAGCCACAGAATGAACTTCAAGAGACACTTTGGTATTACCGTGATTTTACTTTTACAGTCCTAAACATTACTGTCCTAAACTAAACTAAAATGTTGAGGCTTTTTTTGTAGGCTGGATTAATTATGCTAGGGTTTTATTGTAAAATATATTTGAATTAAAAAGGAAATTGACTGATTTAAATAATAGTTTAACATTTTCCCTGCAAAAAAAAGTCTTGTTTTTAATCCAAAAATTTAAAACATCTTAAATCAAGTAGAATTTTCTAGACAAGCTAAAAATATTGTCTTGTTTTCAGAAATAATATGTCAAAATTAAGTAAGTTTTTCCTTAAAGCAAGCAAAATAATCCAATAGGGTGAGAAAAATAATCGTAATTCAGAGCAAAAACAAGTTTATTTTGATTTCCCCATTGGATTATTTAGCTTGTTTTAATGAAAAACTCACTTAATTTTGATGAATAATTTCTGAGAAAAAAAAGCAATATTTTTTTTGTTTGTCTAGAAAGTGCTTTTAGATTTAAGAAGTTTTAGATATTTGGACTAGATACAAGACAAAAACTCTAAGTAAGAAAATCATTTTTTTGCAGTGTTTACCTTACACCATCTTAAAAAATGTGTATATGTCTATGTTTAATCACGTTTATCACATAATATTATTATAATAATAATATAATATATTTTACATCTATATATTCTCCCTGTGTTTGTGTGGGTTTTCTCCGGGTGCTCTGGTTTCCCCTGCAGTCCAAAGACATGCGCTATAGGTGAATTGAATAAACTAAATTTGCTGTAGTGTATTTGTGTGAATGAGTGTGTATGGATGTTTCCTAGTACTGGGTTGCAGCTGGAAGGGCATGCGCTGTGTAAAACATATGCTGGATAAGTTGGCGGTTTATTCCGTGTGGTTTAATTTTCACTGCTGAAAGTCTAAACACTGAAGAGCAAATCCATCGATGCGCAGCTCCACAAGTCCCAAACCAAGCAAGCCAGTACCAACAGTGGTGAGGAACAAACTTCACCAATTGACGAAAGTGAAGGAAAAAACCTCGAGAGAAACCAGGCTCAGTTGGGCACGACCATTTCTCCTCTGGCCAAACTTCCTGTGCAGACCTGCTGTCTAGATGCAAGAGGCTGAAGAACCCTGGACATCCTATGTGGAGAAGCTTCAGGTGTAAGTAGGTCACCAGCGGGTGTTTAGGCTGGCCCATGGGATCAGTGCGGAGACTCATCTGTCACTGGGTCTTTCAGGAATCAGTGTCATGCTCTCCACTCCTCCATGACCACCACAGCATCTGCTCAGGATACGGCCTGGTCCAGGATTATGGAAACCTCTGGAATTATGAAAAACAGACTAACATAAGCGTAGATGCCGTTTAAATTATAATGTCTGTTGGGAAGTGTTCTCGGCTAAATAATGCAGACTAACAATACTTTAGAGCAGGGGTGTCAAAGTCAATTCCCAGAGCCCTGCAGAGTTTAGTTTCAGCCCTGCTTCAACACACTTACCTGCAGGTATCAAACAAGCCTAAAGCACTCAATTAGTTTGATCAGGTAATTAGGGTTGGAACTAAACTGTGCAGAGCTGCGGCCCTCCAGGAACTGGCTTTGACACCTGTGCTTTAGAGGATTTCGATTTTAAAAGCATTTGTGTTTTATGTGTATGCTAATGCAAAGAGATGTGATGAATAAAGGGACTAAGCCGAATGAAATGAATAAATGAACTTTACATCTGTCATTTCTTCTAAGTAAACATATTTCTAACATATGAATTGCATATGAAATATTATTTTAAAAAGCAATAAATAAATGTGGGTGCACCATGCAATTATTGAATATTGATGCACCTTATTCGGGTCAAAGGTGAAAAGGAGGTCACAAAGTCAGCTTTGATCCATACCATGTTCACTGTTGTCAGCTCTGTCTGTGTGTGTGTGTGTGTGTGTGTGTATGTGTGTGTGTGTGTTTTCAGCTGATGCCATCTCTGATGCTCTCATATAAATAGGGTGTTATCAGCAGTCCACTGGTGTTTGGAGTCAGTGTTGTGGTCGTGCTATTTTTAACCTGAGAGAATCATGTGTCTGACAAACACATCTCCTCCAATGCAGACACAGGCGTGTGTGTGTGCATGACTGTTTGTATGACTCTGCGTGTGTTTTTATCAGCCGCCAATTGTGTCCCCTGGTGTTAATGGAGCATCTGGTGGCATTGAATAGAGGTTGAGTGTTATCGAGACGTGCATCCAGGTCATGAGGGGTATTGATGTTGTTACGGTGGCCCGCAGGGTTGTTTATATTCGCTCTCTCTCTCATTAAACGTGACTCAAAGTACATCTAATTAAAAGGGGAAAACGTCTGTCGGCTGAACGCTCTGTAATGTGAACTGCTGGGGTTTAACCACTCATCTCCGTCTGCTGAACAGCACGTCTGTCTGTGTTTCTGCTTGTTGGTTTTTGCTAAAGGTCTGATGATGTTAGAGGATGATTGTGTTTTCTTTGTCTTTCACACTTTTTTTTGTGATCAGCATCTTTTGTTATGACAGGAGATGCACTTTGAAAATAACATTAAGGAAAAAATAAACATTTCTGTCATAATTTATTCTTCCTTTACTTGTTTCAAACTTGTTTGAGTTTCTTTTTCCTCTTTTTTTGCTGAACACAAATTAGGATATTTGGAAGAATTTTGGAAACATATATATTTTTAAGCTTACTGTTTGTCAATGGCTATGGGTTTCCAAGATTCTTCAAAATATCAGAATTTGTGTTCAGAAGAAGAAAGAAACTCATAAAAGTTTGCAACCACACAATGGTGAGTAAATGTTAATTTTTGGGTGAACTATCCCTTTTTTAAAACAATTTACAAAGTCTAATGAAGAAATAACTGGTAATAGTAAAGGTAGAGAACACAATTAAAGGTACATGTGTGCATTATTTATTGTCTTCGATAATATGGTAGTTGTTTTAATGTGTTTGTCAAATCTTGAGAACCCATCATGAGAGAAACCCATGAGGGCAAATGTTGGCATACTGTATGTGAAAATTCTAATATAGTGAAATTTTTTATATTTAATTAATTTTATATTTATTTTTGGCTAGTATTTAAGTTTTATTTATTTTTGCATAAAAAACACAAACAATATCCAGCTCTAGTAATAATTCATTCATTCATTTTCCAGCGGAATGAACCTCCAACTTATCCTCCAATTTAGTTTATTCAATTCACCTATAGCGCATGTCTTTGGACTGTGGGGGAAACCGGAGCACCCGGAGGAAACCCACGCCAACACGGGGAGAACATGCAAACTACACACAGAAATGCCAACTGACCCAGCCGGGACTTGAACTAGCGACCTTCTTGCTGTGAGGCGACAGTGCTAACCACTGAGCCACCATGTCGCCCCTCTAGTAATAATATTTTGCAATATTAAATTTTTTTTTACTGTTTTTTTGATGAGACAAAAGTTAAAATATCTGAACTATTTTCAGTTTCAGTGTTTTTATAATATTTAGTTTAATGAATGACTCTCTCATAAACACGTGAGCTTTTCTTTTAATCCTTTGTGCAGCATATGTCTGTTTTGTATGTCAACTCAACTTAAATGTAAACATGATATGGATGATTCACTCCAAATCTTCAAATTCCGCCATTCATTTCTTTGGTTTCTTAGTCAGTGGCTATCTGTGGCTATGTAATAATTTAATTGTGCTTTCTGTATTTTAATGTGATTCACCCCATATGTTATATTTCTAAACCAATCAGTGTTTTTGAAATAATCAGTTTAATAAATGATTCACTTGCTCATAAATCCAGTGTAATTGTATGATATTCTGAGTCAGTCATTTATTAATCCCTGAATGAATCAGTGTTTTTGAATGAATCAGGTGATTAAACCATTCTTTGACTTACTTAAAAAGACAGGATTGTTTAGTTGACTGTGTTTTTCTTCTCAGGACTTGTTCATCATGAGTAGTTTGTGTCATTGAAGATCAGCTTCAGATTTAAGCCAGTTTAAAGGTTAAGTAAAAGTGGTGGAGAAAAAAATCCCCGAATACAGGGCTGTTTGATGGCTCAGTGTACTGAGAGCGGACACCATGAGGAGTTCACTATAGTACACTTAGTTTTACAGACTAAAAATGAGTCAGTAGAGCCTGGAAGAAGGGCTTTCCTCTGACCGCTCTGAATCAACCGTGATTCACAAACTCCCTGCAGAATGATGCTTTCTGTCTGTTTTCTCTCACTCGCTTTCACTCACATGCATCTTTTTTTTTTGCTTAGTTAGTAGTTGTAATGTTTTTAATAGTTGTTAAGTACTTTACTGTAAAAGGAGGGTCTTGATGGTTTAAACTGCTCTCCTTGCCAGGCCATGCTGGTTTTTAGGTGGTTTGTGGGAATTTTAGCTGGCTTTGCTAAACTGTATTATTTCTTGTTTCATAAACCTGCTTAAGTTAAATTGAAGTTGTAGGGCTAACGACTTCTACTGAAGCTTTGACTTTTCTTTAATAACCTCAGAACTTTGTCTTTTTATATTATAACTAGTGTTTCATATAATTTATTTGTACTATGTACGTTATTTACATCAGTGTTGATGATATTGGATCATCATTTTACATTTAAATTATCCATAAAGTTTGCTATTGTCTCACTTAATCAATAAATTAGTTGCAATGGGAACATAATTAAATGTATAAGTTGTATAGTGTTAGTAAAATGACTGAAACTGATGGAACGTAATGAAATAACAAATATTGATTGCAACAATATGTACTTAATAGAATAATATATAGGACATATACTGTAAAATGAGATGTAAATCACAATAAAATTAAAGCAGAAATAATAAATTCATTCATTCATTCATTTTCTTATCGGCTTAGTCCCTTTATTAATCTGGGGTCGCCACAGCGGAATGAACCGCCAACTTATCCAGCATATGTTTTACGCAGCGGATGCCCTTTCAGCTGCAACCAATCACTGGGAAACATCCACACACTCTCATTCGCACACATACACCACAGACAATTTAGCTTACCCAATTCACCTATACCACATGTCTTTGGACTTGTGGGGGAAACCAGAGCACCCAGAGGAAACCCACACCTACACGGGGAGAACATGCAAACTCCACACAGAAACGCCAACTGACCCAGCCGGGGCTCGAACCAGCGACCTTCTTGCTGTGAGGCGAACGTGCTACCCACTGCGCCACCGTGAGGCTCGAAATAATAAATATAATATACATTTTAGATGAAAAGGAATATAAACCTAAAACAAAAATAAATCAGTTGCCTTTGTGTTACAGGGCACCTGATGCAATATCAACTTTTAGAAGCTGTTTGGACATAACTGTGCAAATATAATGTGTTCACAGTCATATTGGAGTGATATAAAAACAAGAAGTCTCTTTTTTTAAAAATGTCCTGATGCCCACCGCAACGTGACGTAGGAGTGCGGTTTTCCCCACCCACCAAATTGATTGACAGGTGCGTATTAACGTATCTCTGAAGAAACGCATATAAACATGTCCACAGCAGGATTTGCAAAGAAACTGGGATTAAAAGATATGTTCAAACTCAGCTGCATCCCAAGAATGAGTTATATAAGTTAAAAACATTTTTAAAACAGTGCATTTGTTGTAGTTTGTAATAAAGAATAAACAGAAAAATCACTATGTAATTCATAACCGCTGGAATCACCACAGCCGCATAGTGTCAATACAACTATAGACGAGGATGGTTCAAACACACAACAGGAGTCTCGGTTTGTAGACTTTAAATCTGGTTTATTTTGTACAGTAGCATATTGGATATAGCAGTGTATATAGCAGTATATATTAACTTCATGTGATGTGGGGAGAACCAGCTCATTTGCATTTAAAGGCACAGGCTATAAAAACAGCTACACTTTTCTATCACCCCAAAATAGGCATTTTCAGTATTGTATAATAAATAATTTGATTGGTATTTTGAGCTGACACTTTACAGACACATTCTGGAGACACCAAAGACTTATCTTACATCTTGTAAAATGGGTAAAATAGAAGCCCTTTAAAACCTATGTACAAAATAAAATATAAAAGAAATATAAAAAATAACAAATGTTTATAGCATAGCTGCTGAAACTAAAATAATATTAAAACGGAAAGTACCATAACAATAAAAGCTAAAACTATTTGTTATTAAATACTAAATAATACTAATAATAACTTTAGAATTTTAATATTTGCCATTTATTGAAATCATTTTTGTCTGCATTAATAATCAGTACTAGCCAGTAATTAAATGTCTTTAATATCAGAGAAGTGTCAAATGTGTCAGAGTGCAATACAAAGTTTCTCCCAAAAAACTGTCTACTGTACATCTATAAAAAATGACATGCATGGCTGAAACATGGCTGAAATATCTAGATAGTCCGTTCTTGCAAAATATCCCCTGCATTATTCAGTGATGAGCCTCATGTGTAAGTGAGACTTTGAGAAAGCGGATCGACGTCTCTCTGGAATCTCAGTGAAGGGATGATCTTGGAGGAAGTGAACGGGGGGATGGTGGCGGAGGAAGTCCGAGCCTTGGAGATGAGTAGGCTGCATTGTTTTAGCAGCGGCTCTCCCTCAATATCCAGCTGGATGGGTGGAGCGAGGGAAGAAGAACCACGCAATGATGGAGGATCTGGCAACCGCTGAGCAAGAGCAGGACACCAGCCAAACTGAACGCTGAGCTCTAATTTTAGTAGAGGAGTGTTACTGAGGGTCATGAGGACTTTATTACCAGATAAACTCATCACAACCTTTGGCAAGACACAAACTGAACCAGGATGAGTGGTGACACATAGTGGTGGACGTATAACCTTGTCTCATTAATCACTGGATGTCAGTTATGTGTTATTTTTCTGCTTTTCTGACTAAGCAATTATTTAGATTTTTGATTTCTGCGTATTTCGTCACATCTTAAAAATGTGACTTTTTTAAGTGGTTTTAGATTGTGGTTGCAAACACATGGTCTTGTTTAGTGCTGAAGACGTGAGCTTGATCAAATGTTTCCACCAAATTTTCTTTCTAATGTGTTTTATAGCAAGTAAATGCTGAGTAAGGGGGCATTTAGTTTATGTATTTTGGCTGTTTATTTACATGACGACTGTATTCTGAAAATGCTCACTTTTCAAAACTGTTCAAGTATAAGTTTATGAAAACATTCATTCATTCATTCATTCATTTTCTTTCGGCTTAGTCCCTTTATTAACTTGGGGTCGCCACAGCGGAATGAACCGCCAACTTATCCAGCATATGTTTTACACAGCATATGCCCTTCCAGCCGCAACCCATCACTGGGAAACATCCATACACATTCATCCACTACGGATTTTGGGTATTTGGCTTACCCAATTCACCTATACTGCATGTCTTTGGACTTTAATTTAATAAATTGGTATTTTTGGAGCTTTGATGTTGCCGCTATGTTGAATATATTTTTACACTTTTTGCTGTTTGGCTGAGCACCCATTTAGAGTGATGTGCGTGCTTTGTGCATTTTTTTATAATCTCTGACAAAAAAAATTTGCATGTGTATCTTATGTTTAGTCTTTAGGCTGAAAAAGGCTGAAAAGGTCTTCAGGCTGACAGCCAAAACAACAGTGATGCACAATGCATATGACTGTTTGAATGCAGGGACAAACATTTTATATAT
>CAIGQW010056782.1:1977290-2010141 GCA_903798125.1 Danio choprae | reverse complement strand
AAAAATCCTTATCTAAATAAATCCTAAATAAGTCTGAAATTTAATTCATACTGGTCTTAAAAAGGTCTTAAAGTCTTAAATTTGACTTAATGAAACCCGCAAAAACCCTGATGTTATGGCTGTGCGATATTTCATAGCATGCTAAATAATTTGATATGTAATAAAAACAATATGTTTTTAATTATATGACCAGTAAACATTTCAAATTATTTAAATGAAAAGAAAGCATTACTACAATTTATGAAAGTGAACAATGCTGATATGTATATTGGGGTATGCACATTTGTGATATTTCGGTAATTTGTATATATATTGCACAACCATAGTCTGTGTGAACAGGGATTGTTTTGATAAAATTGCCACCTGCACTTAGAACTTTTCAAAATCACAAAAGATAAAGTTGGCTGTGATGTAAAATTTCCTAAACCAATAGGATTCCTCTGTGAATGCCGTCTTGTGGTCAGACCTGAAAATTTATTCGGCCTGCGAACTCTCATAGTACATTGTGAGTATTTTCTAGCTGTTGAGTGTACATGGGTTGTACACTCGTTATTGCCGTGCATTGTGGGATTGATTGAATGCACTTCAGAACAGTTTCTGACACCACTAGAAATGCCTGCTCCCTCAAATAGTGCACTATTTAAGGATATAGGTGCAAATTCAGTTACAGCCCAAGTAAATAAATGAACTTATAACTGAATCATTGACTCACTCGATTCTTTAAAAAAACGATTCATTCAGGAAAGAACCTTCAAGAGGCACAAATGTTCAGGCCACACATCCAGTAGCAAACTGTCATGTTATCGTCATTTCAGATACCTGATATTTAGGGTAAACAGTTTTGTAAGGTCATTTAATCCAGTCATTCTCATGACAGACTTTGATAACAGAATTTTATTTATTTTTTACATTTCTTATTCCATACCTACTCTAATTCTTTTTTGTAGCACTTGATGTGACTTGAGTAATCTCTTTACAATGAATGACTTGATTCCTTCCTCATTGTAAGTCACTTTGGATAAAGTGTCTGCTAAATGCCTACAGGTAAAGGTAAAGTCTCAGTTAGTTCAGAATCACTAAAACAACATTTAAGATTGAGATCGCTCCACTGTTTAATCCAGTTATCCAACCACATGATCTACTGAGGCAAAATTACATGATTTTATTGATGCGTATCAATAACTTATTAAATCTGTCGGTTTCTACTGTAAATTCAAATGCACCCTGTAAAAAATATCCGTTAATTAACATTTGATTCCCAAGTTTTTTCCATTTATTTACGGTTGTGAATTGCATTATGGATCTTCTCTGTCAACTTTTGATGTTGAAAATGCAAGTCTACAATGAGTTTTTATTGACATTTTAGTAGTTTGAAATAATATAATGTATAAGAAGGTGACACGGTGGATCAGTGGTTAGCTAGAAGGTCGCTGGTCTGAGCCCCGACTGGGTCAGTTGGCATTTCTGTGTGGTTTGCATGTTCTCCCCGTGTTGGGGTGGGTTTCCTCCGGGTGCTCCAGTTTCCCCCACAGTCCAAAGACATGCGGTATAGGTGAATTGAATAAACTAAATTGTCCATAGTGTATGTGTGTGAATGAGTGTGTATGGATGTTTCCCAGTACTGGGTTGCAGCTGGAAGGGCATCCGCTGTGTAAAACATATGCTGGATAAGTCGGCGGTTCATTCTGCTGTGGCAACTCCTGATGAATAAAGGAATTAAGCTGAAGGAAAATGAATGAATGATTAATGTATAAGAAATGATATATAGAGAAATACGTTTGTAAAATAGCAGAAAATGTACTGGCAGTTTATTACAAGGTTTTTGTAGCATAATATACAACACCAACCCAGACAATATATCACTTTAAACTATTAAAAATGCTAATAAAAGTCACTTTTTCAAACTTTTCAAGGTTAAAAGTTGTAGAAGAAAAGATCAAGGTCCCATAATGCAATTCAAAATTGCATACAGTGCATATATTTGTTATGCTAAGACTTTATCTGCATCTTTCCATCCAGCCATAAATGTACACAAAAATATGTATAGACAGAACCATAGCTCTGGATAAAGGGCCAGCAGGGGGTGTAAAGTAAGTTTGTCTCCTTGCCCTCTAGAAGCCCTGTCGGCCCATCAGTAAAAATAAAAGCGCCTGAAAAAGACTCCCAGAGAGACACTTAATCATGCCGTCGTCCTCAAGTCTGTGTGCTTCTGTCTTTAGCGTGACATTGGTATGAGGTCTAAACAAGCACAGCTCCCTGCTGAACATGACAGAAGAGCGCTGGACATCTCTGCTCACACACACAATGATCAAACGCTCATTTAAGCTCCTGCTTCATTAATGCTGGTCATTGAAGTCTTGTTTCTCTCTTGAGTATTTCCTAATTTAGCATACTATTATTGAAAACATGTCAGTATAGAAAATCGAGTAAATGTTGTGAATAAAGACAAACATTTTTTGTCACTTTAAATGTCACTTTAAGCTGAATACTAGTATCTTGAAAAATATCTAGTACAATAATATGTACTGTCATCATGAAAAGGTAATAGAAATCAGTTAATAGAAATTCAATTGCAAACAGGGCCTTGCAATGCACAGGTCTGATATTGCGAGTCAACAAAAGGGGACTTTCATATTTAGCGTCTTTTGCGCGCTCAGTTTCGTTATTTCAATGAAGACGTGCCTGCTCAGTGCACAAATAGGAAGGGATGCACATGCGGTATGTCATGCTCATGTTTTCCAGGCGCAGCGAGTTGAAAAAATCAAAACATTTCAGAGTGCAGCTTGCAGAGTGCAACCAACCAGGCAGCTTCACACTTTGTATGAAATTACACAGTAATAAAGGTAGACTAATTACCTCAGATTAACGATTTAACAAATGCAGATACAGATCCTCTCTCAGTGATGATCATTACATCACTTATCCACCTCACATTCAACCTGACTTCAGTGCACTTGTTCAGCCCAACACAGGCTAGAATTCTCTCACTGAACATACATTCCCATAATAGTCCCTTTATTAATCTGGGGTCGCTACAGCGAAATAAACCGCCAACTTATCCAGCATATGTTTAACACAGCGGATGCTCTTCCAGCCGCAACCCATCACTGGGAAACATCCATACACACTCATTCACACACATACACTACGGACAATTTAGCTTACCCAATTCACCTATAGGGCCTCACAGTGGCGCAGTGGGTAGCACGTTCGCCTCACAGCAAGAAGGTCGCTGGTTCGAGCCTTGGCTGGGTCAGTTGGCGTTTCTGTGTGGAGTTTGCATGTTCTCCCCGTGTTGACGTGGGTTTCCTCTGGGTGCTCCGGTTTCCCCCACAAGTCCAAAGACATGTGGTATAGGTGAATTGGGTAAGCTAAAATTGTCCGTAGGGTATGAGTGTGAATGGGTGTGTATGGATGTTTCCCAGAGATGGGTTGCAGCTGGAAGGGCATCCGCTGCGTAAAACATATGCTGGATAAGTTGGCAGTTCATTCCGCTGTGGCGACCCCAGATTAATAAAAGGGACTAAGCCGAAATGAAAATTAATGAATGAATGAATTCACCTATAGCGCATGTCTTTGGACTGTGGGGGAAACCGGAGCACCTGGAGGAAACCCACGCAAACACGGAGAGAACATGCAAACTCCACACAGAAATGCCAACTGACCCAGCCGAGGCTCGAACCAGCGACCTTCTTGCTGTGAGGCGATTGTGCTACCCACTGTGCCACCGCACCGCCCACTGAACATAAATTTTTTTATAAATAAATAAATGAATGAATAAATGAATAAAAATTAACTAAGTGAAGCAATCAAACAAACAACCCCGTGGCATTTATATTAAGTTGATATTGTGATGCTGGTCTTTAAAATACTTTTTGCGTAAAATTAATTCTTTTTTTAAACTTTAGAGTTTTTATGAATGTTTATCGAATAGTTTCACAGAAAGTTTATTTATTTATTTATTTTTTTACAAATTAACTGTATTGGTCTGGCCCTCTAAAACCGCCCCAGAGTCTAATGTGGCCCCTTGGAAAAATTAATTGCCCACCCCCGCTCTATAGGAACAACACATCTTTTTTTATTTTTTTTATTTTAGGGTGAAATGTGACCTGGATATGTTTTAGACAGCCTTCATGAGATTGTGGTCATGTATCATTAGGCCTACAAGAAGACATTCCTGGCCTCCATTTGTGGCTCCATGTCCAAAGTAAAGAGAATAAATGAGTCATGGATGTGAAGTTGACTCTGCGGCCTGCGTTTCTCTATTATTGGTGCTGGACAAAGCCTCTGTCGTGACCTCAAATATCTATAGTTCCTATAGTTCATTTCTGAGGCATGTTACAATAGGCCGTCTGACCCTGGTTATGAATAGTGTCCTCAAAGAATATTGAAAATGCAGCAGCTATTTTGAAGAGTGAAAAACAGGGATGACTTTGCTCTTGTTATTTTATTAGTGCGATAAAACACATCTCATGTTAAGCTCAGATCTAATATTTTCATTTTATTTTATTATTTCGTTTTCTGTAAAGATATGCCAATATTTTAGTTCCTTTCATTTATTTACTTATTTCATTTCATACATCTTTTTAGTTTAAGGTGGCAAAAATTGGCCAAACCAATTTATTTATTTAAATTTAATTGAAGAATTAATAAATAAATAATTTAAAATGATTTTTAAAAATATATATTTATTTTATTTAAAAATAAATGTAAACATATTAATATATAATATTTCAATAAATAATTATATTTATTTAAGAATATTATGTTATTTATAAATTAGGCCTCACGGTGGCGCAGTGGGTAGCACGATTGCCTCACAGCAAGAAGGTCGCTGGTTCGAGCCTCGGCTGGGTCAGTTGGCATTTCTGTGTGGAGTTTGCATGTTCTCCCTGTGTTGGCGTGGGTTTCCTCCGGGTGCTCCGGTTTCCCCCACAATTCCAAAGACATGCGGTATAGGTGAATTGGGTAAGCTAAATTGTCCATAGTGTATGAGTGTGAATGAGTGTGTATGGATGTTTCCCAGTGATGGGTTGCAGCTGGAAGGGCATCCACTGCGTAAAACATATGCTGGATAAGTTGGCGGTTCATTCCGCTGTGGCAACCCCAGATTAATAAAGGGACTAAGCCGAAATGAAAATGAATGAATGAATTTATAAATTATTTGTTAATTATTATTTATTTATTTTAAATGTATTTATTTGTTAGCTTACAAGTCATCCTTTTATTTTAAATTAACATGAAACATCAACTATATTTATTTATTTTTAAGGTGTTTTTTGTAAACTTATTCTAAGCTTCAAGTTAATTAATCTATTAAGTCATTTATTAATAAGGTGCCAATTTCTTATTTATTTATTTATTTATTTATTGTTTAATCACATTTTATTTTATTTAAATTTCTCTATTTAAATCATTTCATTTTTAAAGTTGTTTTTGTCAGAATTAAGCAATTCGAATCTGTCTATTTTATTAATATTATTATTGTTATTATTATTATTACAATATTTTTTACAGTGCCCTTGTATGTAAATTAACTTCAAATTCCTTATTTGTATATTTTTGTCCTTTTCACTAAATACATGCTAATCTTCCTCTCTTGTTTTTACAGTGTTGATCAGTCAGTGGCAAAGTGAACCGAAGGAGCGGGTCATCTCTCTAGTCCTGACCCACTTGCCTCTCCTCAAACCGGGCAACGTTGAGGCCAAAGTGGAGTACATGAGCCTCCTGCCGAAGATCCTGGGCCACACCATCGAACATGGCCGGCACTTGGAGGAAAGCAGGCAACTTTTATCCTATGCCCTCATCCACCCCGCAACGTCCCTGGATGACCGGGCTAACCTGGCCCTGTGGCTCAACCACCTGGAGGAGCGTGCAGCCGCCCGAGGAGTCTCAGACTCGCTTGAACGCCCACCATCGTCCCACCACGGCCAACCTCCGCACCTCTACCCACACCACCAGCGTTACGGGTCGGACGACCGGCTCAATGGCTGGCAGAGCTCCAGAGACTCCGGCCTGGGAAGTTGGCAACAGCAGCAGCAGCAGCAGGGCTGTGAAAACGGGCATCTTTCTCTGTACCCATCATCCTCTGTGCCTTCCACAATCAACGCTGTGGGTACAGGCAGTGGGACCAATACAAGTGAGTGGGCTCTTTACTTTATTTAATGAAGTTCATTCATTCATTAATTTTCCTTCGGCTTATTCCCTTATTTATCAGGGGTCACCACAGTGGAATGAACTGCCAACTATTCCAGCACACAATCCATTACTGGGAAACACCCATAAACTCTCGCTTTTACACACACACTCATACACTAAGGCCAAATTTGTTTACCCAATTCACTTATATATCCATATTGCTGTATCGCATTACCAAGGCAATGACTGGCGCATTTGTATAACATTCTAAAAAAAGTTCCATTATCAGCACCACAGTGGAAAATGAAATTGTTTCTGTGCTTACTGCACTGAATCAATTCAGAATGGAACGTTTAAGCAAAACAGAACTGTTGGGACTAATAGTGGAAAAGCGGCTTTGTTTAGGCCTGTCATGGATGATTAAATGACACTAAAATGAGGATTGCTTGCCCCTATTCCCTCATTCACTATTCCCTACATTAGTCCACTAATATAGTCCACATGAAGGAGTGAATGAAAACGAGTGAGTGAATAGGAGCACTTTTATTCTTTACTATGGGCTTAATGCAAGACGGTGTCTGTCTGCTGCTGCTCAGTCAGTCTGTAAACGCAGGTGTTTTCAGATGAGCTCGCTGCTATTTTCTGTGTTATTCAAACAGCTGCAGATCCAGACTCCTTTAGCACTGACCCTCTCAGATGATCATTTAATATTTTCTGCTTGGTCATTCAGATTTGGGATGTCACAAATTCCTGTTATCAATTGTCATTTTTATTGACCATTGATTAATCAATTAATCGAACACATTAAAGGGATAGTTCACCCAAAACTTAAAATTCTCTCATCATTTACGCATCTTGTTTCAAACCTTTGTGAGTTTCTTTCTTCTATTGAATGCAAATGAAGATATTTTGAAGACAGCTGAAAACCTGTAATCATTGACTTCCATAGGATGTGTTTTTTCTACTATGGAAGTCAGCGGTTACCAGTTTTTAGCTTTCTTCAAAATATCTTTTTTTGTGTTGAACAATTGAAAGAAACTCATAAATGTTTATAACCACTTGAGGCATGACAGAAAATGTAAATGACACTTAAAACACAAGCATCCTCATTCAAAAGGATCTGATTTACTGTTAATAGAAGGCTAATGGGATTGAGATTAGTGTAATTGAACAGTTTAATGAATAAAAGTGTCATAGAATGCACAATATATTTAACTGTTCTCTGATACAGGGTATCTGGCTGAGGTAAGTGTAAAGATTCTCCAGTAATTTAACAGGTTCATTTCCAACCCAAGAATTGGCATTAAGGCCAATGAAATGGATGGTTGGTTTTGACCATATTTGGAATGGCTGTGAATATTAATGAGCTTTGCAGTAACTCTAATGTAGGGAATAGTGAATGAGAGCTGTAATTTGTGGGTTTAACGTCATGCATAGCGTAAAGCCTTGCCATTTTAAAGTCTGTCCCATTTTCAAAATAAGAATCCCACATACTTAGTAAGTATAATAAAAGCTTAGATAAACCTAAAGATAAGGGAAAATTGTTGTTGTTGTTGTAAGCTCACTTGAAAATGTGAAATGCTGCCTGGGACATGCATATTAATGATCCTGTGTGGATCGTCATTGGCCTGTTTTTCACCTGGATTTTATACTCACATAATTTACATGAGAACTAGGAAACAAAGGTGTTTGAGGCTATGTCATATACTGAGGTCTTATTATTTAGCTTTTCATTTAATGGCCCATTTAAATGTAGTGACAATTAAAGCTGCAAGCAGTATTGAAATGACCCTCGGGCCCAAATAATTAAAAATAATTAGTTTTCTGATTTTTGTATATGTATGAGATATATAGCACAAGGGTAGGCCTGTCACAATAATCAATATATTGACTTATCGCACAACACATGGACATGACCTCAGTCATTTTTTGTGATGCAATATATGTCGCCCATACATAAACTATTCTAGCAACATTTTAGCTGATTATGCAACATTTCTATCTCTATTGGAGGTGTCAGTGTCAGAATGGTTAAAAAACACTATAGTATTTACTATAGATGACTTTAGTATATTTTCATGTGGGTTCTGACAGCTGAAAATAGATCTGGCAGCAGATATCACAGCCTCTGTTACTTTTTACCTTGCACTTTTTTGTTAACATTTATTATTATTTATTTGTTTAGGATATGCGATTTCACATTCTGATTCCAAAGCCTTATTATTAAAATGACTATAATTAAATGAAATATTCTTAAGAATAAAATATTATGTGTTCTTTGGAAGAGTGTACTTGCACTATGATGCCATTATATTGTCATTCTGGCATTTTATAATCAGTGGCATAAAATGTCCTAAAATGACAATAATATAATTTATCGCAATATGTTTTGGTGCAATATATCGTACAACAAGCAATAGATATCGTGACAGGCCTACACAAGGGACACTTTGTTCATATAGTTTATTTTATTTCACAAATGAGCATATATATTGTGCACATTAAAGACGATCTGAAGAATACGAAAAGACCAGCAAATACTCATGTAGTTATTAACCCACGTTATTGGTCTGTGCGTGTCTCACATAGTTAAAATGACAATATTTGTATATTACATGTACACAAGCTAAATTTACCAGTTGTGTTTGATGATGTCCTAATCCATTTCAAATAATTGCCAGTCTGACAATGATGTGCACAACACAACATTAGGCCGTTCTGTTTCCCCAAATATATTGTAGAGATTTTTAATAGTCAAGCCCGCTCACTTCTTTTATCGCTCGCATCCGCTGTACATACATGTGCCTCAAAACTGTGCATTTAACCAACCACTAATAAGGAATATCAATTAAGTGATTGTCAAAAAAATCATAGGCGGGTTCTGATATTGACGTGTGGAAGATAAACCTGAAGTCAAAGATACAACATCTGATGTAGGGATATCTTCCACACATCAATATCAGAACCCTCCACCTAGAGAAGCGAAAGGAATAAAATGTGTAGATGCGGCACTGTTGTGCTGTGGGGCGTAACAAAGATATTCAGATTGAACATATCTGTGGTCAGAGCATGATATTTCCAGCTAAGAATGCAAGGGTCTTTTTTTCTGATGAAGGAGACAGCTGAGGATATAAATAAGAGCACATTTAAAGCACTGCTCAACCAGATCCTCTTTATTTTTGTCTACTTAGAGTTTCAGAAGCACAAAGGACTGGTTTCACAACTCACCTCCGGCAGCCTCAGGATGTATAGGCTTTTAAAGCATTATCTTTTCTGTTCATTGGACGAAATACTGTTGTGGTTATGGCCGCGTAACAATACAGGTTACTCGATTCAGCTGGGTTAGGGTTAAGGTTTGGGTTAGACTTCAGTTCTGATTGATTCAGGCATATTTCAGAGTACATTGTCTTACATTTTCAGTGTACAACTACCTTAAAACTTGATCAAATCAACTGGAGCCAATTAATATTATGTGATAGAGATGGATTTTAGTGATAAACATGATAAATTATAATATTTATGCTGACTACATTTAAAATAAATTGTGATTTTAGTGCACTCATAAATTAATTAAATAATTAATATAAGAAAATTGTATTAACAATATGAAAAAATAATAATTAAATACATAATACTTAAATAATTAAAATATAAATAAATATCTAAAATGCAAAAGTAAATATTTATTTTCTTTCTATCCATCCATCCATCCATCCATCCATCGTATTTAACTAGTATTGAAATGTTATAAACTATAGTATTTATAATATTTTATAATGATGGATTCAGTGAGTTTGGCCCATGTAGGATAACCAAAGTGAGGATATTTATTCATGAATTATTTGTGATGTTTTATTGTAACTTATAATATTTTATTTTATAATGAATGACTTATTAAATTATTATGGTTAGAGGCTGCCATGTCAACTAAGTGAGAATTTATTAATGAATGTAAATATTGTGTACATTTATATAATAAGATATAATGGAGAAAAGTAAAAATAAATAAAAATGTATAATAATAATAACAGAAAATACATAAATATATTATTACAGACATATACAAATAAACTACATTTAAATGATAATTTAATAATATTTTATAATGATGAATTTGGTGAGTTTAGTCTGATTTTAGGGTAACTAGGTCAACAAAGTAAAAACTATTTGTATAAAACTGTATTGTTTATGTATGTATGTACTGTACAGTGCTCTGTATATATGAGTACACCCCATTTTCAAAATGAATATTTTTATCCATTTCTCAGTGAATATCGGCAATGTATTTTGATGCATTTAAACAAAACAGATGTATTAAACAGATATAATTATTAAAATAATATTTTAAATATTTAAATTCAAGCAAAATATTGCAAAATAAAAATTACCACCTACAAAATCTCAACTAAATTTTTCAATTGTTTTGCTTCTCTTGATTTTTCGTCTTTTTAAAATTTGTATTCAATATTTTTCTATAACATATAAATTTAGGTGCACTAGTTTTTGGACCGTTATCGTAAGTTATTTTGTTAGATAAGCTCCAGATTTGGCTTCTAATGTATATGCACAAATATAATATTGTATAGCTTCCTATTAAAACTATGAATTTAAAAGATACATTTGTGAAGGGTGTACTTATATATGCTGACCACTGTATGTATGTACAGTATGTACATATAATAAATTATAGTATTTTTATGTACAGTACTTCTGATATTTTATAATGAAGCAAACTGTCAGATTTACTGCACATCTACTTGTTTACAACAGATTCGGGGAAAAAAAAAAAAAACATCTCTATTTTTCTACATAATCGCCACGCAGCATTGTAAACTGAATTAGTAGAGCATCCTGAGTCCTGCTTTACCCTCACAAACACTCTCACACCTCCCCAACTGAGCACCGCATACCATCTCGGCTCTTCCCTTGTAAGGTATCCTTTGTGGGGGGTTTGTATTTAAGGTAAATGGCTAATATTTAGGGACTGGAACTTGGTAATGGTAGCTGGGCACCTATTTTAAACTAGCCCGCGAAGACCTATACATAGTCCAAACATTTACAGCCGCATATAGGAGGAGAGGATGAACTCCACATGGCCTATAACGTATCTTCTGCATCTCATCTCTGTTTGTTTCCTCTTTCCTTTCACCCGTGATGGACCTGAATGTTCCAGAAGAGCAGAACAGACTCACCTGTTTAGTGGGTGCAGTGGAAAAGACTCACAGCTTGTTTGGCTTGCCAGATTTTTTTCCCCCTTAGAGGAAACAAATAAACGTGTGTTTATGTAGCTATTTAGTGCTACAGGAGCTGTTAGTCATTGCTGTTTTGACGTAAGAGATTTTTTTTTTGCTGGCTTGAAAGTTGTTAAAAGACATAGTTCAACAAAAAATGAAATTTACTGTTCATTTACTTACACTGCTAACGATTTTTGTAAATGACACAGTATTTAATATGAACAGTATTTTACTGTATGACAGTTATGCGGTATATTACTGTATTTTAAAGTTGCATTGTGAAAATTACTGTATATTGTGCATATGAGATGTGTATCATATGAGATGTCGGGGCATTTTTTTCTTTATTAGGACATTAAACAGGATTTCTTTTGTGGTATAATTTGGTGATTGATTAGTTAAGAGCAACTAGCACTTTGAGAGTCAAAAACAAATATACAGGTAAAACACAAGAAATACCTCACGGTCGGGGGGGTCCAATTTCGCTGCATGTAAAAATGTATGTGACAAATAAAGGCTTCATCATCATCATCAAGTTAACTTAATCGATTTGCATTGGGACGACATGAAGGGATTGTGTGGAATCCAGCATTTTGTATAGTGCTGTTGCTGGAAATTTACAGCCTCTGCAAACATTGATGTGCACACTGACAACACATTTGCTTGTCATTATTAGTTAGAAATATTTCACACAAAAGTATCAAAACAAATTATTCTTATGAACAAGTTACTTTTAGTGAATCAAATAAAGCAGCTCATATTGAGTCCTAAAACAAATGATTCTTTTAAATGGTTGATCTGAACAGGTTCTTTTCAGGGGGGGTTTAAACATGAAAAAAGGGCTTTTTAGTGTAGAAATAAGTGTAGTCTTTCATTTTATTTTTACACTATTTTTTGTTAACCTATGATAATCTTTAAATGCCTCTCTTTCTTTTAGTCTCCATATACTGTATATAAAACAAGGATGTGAGAAAATAATTAATGGGTGATTTACAGAATGGAATTAATGTATTATTCACTAGAATCTAAAAATCTATTGTTTTGGTTTTATAAAATAGTAAATTATAACAATAAAAGATTTGTTGCCAGGTTGTACATTTTAAGTTTAATATTATTTATTAATTATTCAAAATAGCTCTGGAGTATGAAATCATATCCTGTTGCTGATATTTATTGCAGTCCAAAATAATTTAGCATACTTGAGGTGTAGTGTGACCCCCGTACGATTGTCCACACCGACTAGACAGAAAATAGTATGTTTTAAAAGTTCTGCTTAGCAACGACACATCACCTAATCCTGTCATCTTAAAGTGTTTGATAGAGGCTTCCGGAAATAAAACAGCCCTGACTTGTTGACAATGATCCTCACAGCGCATGTGTGTTTGTTTTCCCTTAGTCCTGTCAGGTGGGCAGCACAGTCCTCTGAGGCGTTCGGTGTCTCTGACCCCCCCGATGAGCGGTGGCACCAACCAGCCACTGGGCCACGGATGGCTGTCCCAGGAGGACCTGCGTCCCCGCGGGCCGGCACCCGAACACGCCCCCATCTCCCCCCAGAGCAGCGTGGCATCCTCGGGCAGCGGAGGCAGCGAACACCTGGAGGAACACACTGCTGGCCGGAGTACATTCCATGAGGAGGGCAGCGGGATGAGAGGTGAGCCACCAAAATCCTACGCAATTATTATTTATGCATGTGTTTGAATTTATTTTAAACTAATGCATGTTAAAAGGTCTGTATGTCAGAATTTGACATGCATTCATTGTTTTTTATTATTATTATTGGCAGTGTGTGAATGACTTGTATCAAAGCTTAAAATCTAGTTCTTTCTGAATTGTCTATTCAGGGTGTTCAGGGTGTTTTGCTGGGAAAATCAAAAGGATGTGCTGTTTCCTATGGATTCATTCATTCATTTTCCTTGGGCTTAGTCACTTATATATCAACCGCCAACTATTCTGGCATATGTTTTACGCAGCGGATGCCCTTTCAGCCCCAACCCAGTACTGGGAAACACCCACACACTCTCAAATTCACACACACACTCATGCACTACGGGCAATTTTGTTTACACAATTCACCTATAGCGCATGTCTTTGGACTGTATGGGAAACTGGAGCACCCAGAGGAAACCCACGTCAACACAGGGAGGCTAGGGATTTACCGAAATGAAAATTCCGGAATATACTTGGATGAAAACCGAAACCAAAAATGCTTTAAAATAATTATTCATCCTTTTATTAAATAATAAAAAGTGATTTTTAAATGTGAAGATGTTTAAAATTTAAAAACACTTTACATAAAATGTGTCTCTTTTTGACAAATGACATAAATGCAGATCTATGTGTGATTAGGATAAAGCCGAAAGAGCATTTCTTTTCTGTGTATTTCATTTTCTGTGCTATAATATCAGTGTGTCATGCAAAGAAAATGGATTCATTCAAACTGTGGTTTAAATCCATGTAATATATACTCTCAAATATAGTTTGCAATCAAACAATCAGAAATATGTAATTTTAACAGCCAGAGGTGTCAGTAATAACAAGGCATTTTGAATTCTACATATACAGCAGAGAAAATAAGTATTGAACACGTCATGTGTTTTCCTGGGAATGATATTTCTAAAGGAGCTGTTGACATGAAATTGAACCAGATTTTGGTAAAAACCCAAACAATACAAACATAGAAATAAAACAAAACAAAAAAATCTGAAAAATGAGTTCTGTGTAATAATAATGATATGACACATGGAGATAGTACTGAACTACTGAAACGTATTTAATACTTTATATAAAAGTATTAAAGTATTGTCGCTTTTTTTGGCGACAACAGCTTAAAGAGGCCTCGCATATGGAGAATGAAGTCACATGAATTGCTCAGGTGTGAGTTTTTCACAGACTTCAACAGAGTGTAAATATCTTGATGGTTCTGTGGGTCTATCAAATCTGATCTTTAGTTTGTATTTTATGTTGGATTCAAGTGATTGGCTGGGCCATTCTGCAGGTTGATTTTCTTTCTCTGAAAGCATTTGGGGGCCTCACGGTGGCGCAGTGGATAGCACGTTCGCCTCACAGCAAGAAGGTCGCTGGTTCGAGCCTCGGCTGGGTCAGTTGGCGTTTCTGTGTGGAGTTTGCATGTTGTCCCCGTGTTGGCGTGGGTTTCCTCCGGGTGCTCCGGTTTCCCCCACAAGTCCAAAGATATGCGCTATAGGTGATTTGGGTAAGCTAAATTGTCCATAGTGTATGAGTGTGAATGGGTGTGTATGGATGTTTCCCAGAGATGGGTTGCAGCTGGAAGGGCATCCGCTGCGTAAAACATATGCCGGATAAGTTAGCGGTTCATTCCGCTGTGGCGACCCCAGATTAATAAAGGGACTAAGCCGAAATGAAAATGAATGAATGAATGAATGAAAGCATTTGAGAGTTTCCTTGGCTGTGTTTTACATCATTGTCTTGCTGAAATGTCCACCCTGGTTTCATCTTCATCATCCTTCTAATGTAGACGTTGGACTGAAGCAGCAGATATTCATTTACAATGAGGAAGGGCAGAGGGTTGCTGAAGAACTACTGAGAGATTTCAGCTGCTGTCAGGGCTTTCACTGCGTTCATGTACTGAATACTTTTACCCTGCGTCATTTTATTTTAGTACGCATAACTTAATTTGTAAACTAATTGTATTTGTTTTCTTTGCATGTATGGATTTCTTTGGTTGTTACCAACATCTGGGCAAAATCTCAAGTCAATAGCACCTTTAGAAATATGTTTTCGGAGAAAGATGGTGACGTGTTTAGTACTTGACTTATTTATTATTATTATTATTATTTATTGACTTATTTTCCCCGCTGTAGCTCTATTAAATATGTATTTTTCATGCAAGCTGCCCGATTAATCATTCAAAAAAATTACTATCTCAAACACCCATGCAGTTTTCCTAAATGACAACAATGTGTTTGTAAAAACCTGTTAAAATCGTTGTTATGTCTAGATATGAAACAGCCATTAGTCTTACAAATCCGAGATAACAGTTTATTGTTCAGATATAAACACTGATGTCTTTGGTAACAGTTAAAAAAGATTCAATCATCTTTTAAAATTAGCTTGATGCTTTAAAGAGGGTTGTATTTATTAACAAAGATCTTTTTGTAGGATCTTTGCTATAGGAAGAAACAAGAAGTTTGAAATACTAATAATGAACATCTATCCATTCTGATGTTTAGATGAATATGCAACTATGGGCTGTGCTCTTTCCTCATAATAAAAATCAACATGACTGCAGAATGAAAGCAGCAGTAAAGAAAGCATCTCATCATTACAAAATGGACCAGTTTGCACAAAACCGTGTATAAACCTGCCAGCTAAAAACGTTCCTCACATAAAATAATACATAAAAAGCAGTCTACAGGCTTTTCAGAAACAACCTTTGACAAATAAAAAGTGATTTAACACAGGAAAATTCCTTCATCATTATGACAGTACTGAGCTGTATTTGTGTTCGAATTATTCCTCGAAATGCTGATTCATTCGGTAATGACACAAAGCATTTTTGAGTGAGTCGTTGATTCATTTATTAACATTAAATTGAAACATTTAATATAATAGTACATTCTGAATCATCATTTTTGTCAACATCAAACCTCTAGATGTTATTATTTTAGATGTCTGTTCAGAATCTTGGAAGAATCTTGATCTCGGATTTAAACTATTATTCATTCATTCATTTTCTTTTCGGCTTAGTCCCTTTATTAATCTGGGGTCGTCACAGAGGAATGAACCGCCAACTTATCTAGCATATGTTTTACGCAGCCGCAACCCATCACTGGGAAACATCCATACACACTCATTCACATACACTACGGACAATTTAGCTTACCCAATTCACCTATACCACGTCTTTGGATTTGTGGGGGAAACCAGAGCACCCGGAGGAAACCCACGCAAACACTGGGAGAACATGCAAACTCCACACAGAAATGCCAACTGACCCAGCCGGGGCTCGAACCAGCGACCTTCTTGCTGTGAGGCGATTGTGCTACCCACTGTGCCACCATGTCGCCCTTAACTATTATTATAGTTTGTGTAAAAAGATATTAGAAATATGTAGTAGTCATCATAACGAGCACACACCTTTAATTACTAGGTCACTTACAGTTGAAGTCAAAATTATTAGCCCTCTTGGGATTTTTTTCTCCTTTTTCAAATATTTCCCAAATTATGTTTAACAGAGCAAGGAATTTTTCACAGTATTTCCTATAATATTTTTTCTTCTGGAGAAAGTCTTATTTGTTTTATTTTGGCTAAAATAAAAGTAGTTTTTAATTTTTTAAAAAGTAGTTTTTTTTACTATTTTACGGTCAATATTATTAGCCCCCTTAAGCAATATTTTGTTAGATTGTCTACAGAACAAACCATCATTATACAATGATTTGCCTAATTACCCCAATTTGCCAAAGTAACCTAGTTAAGCCTTTATATAGCACTTTAAGCTGAATACTAGTGTCTTGAAAGATATCTAGTAAAATATTATGTACTGTCATCATGGCAAAGATAAAAGACATCAGTTATTAGAAATTAGTTAATAAAACTATTATGTTTAGAAATGTGTTGAAAAAAATCTTCTTTCCATTAAACAGAAATTGGGAAAAACATATACAGGGGGGCTAATAATTCAGGAGGGATAATAAATCAGACTTCAACTGTATAAGAAATAGAAGAAATGTTATTTTGCATTGCTTTTCATGCAAATCAATGATCTGTCCCTCTCAGATGTGCCGGCGTGGCTGAAGAGTCTGCGTCTCCATAAGTACGCTGGGCTTTTCTCCACCATGACCTACGATGAGATGATGTTACTGACGGAGCAGCAGCTGGAGGCTCAGGTCGGTGCTCTCAGCTGTTAACAAACTCTGGATCGCTATACTTTTAACCAGTAATTTACTTTTGGGTGAATTGTTTTTGTTTTGTTTTTTTCTAAGCATTAGTGTATATTTTGTTTTTACTTTAGAACAATTTACAAGTTTTTTTCATGCAATAATAAAAGATAAGTTTCGTATTTAAAGAAATTGACCATTTTTTTGACTGGCATCAATTGGAATTATAGTAACATTTATTTATTGGGAAATTTTTGTCTTGTTTCATGAGATTTACTGTATTTTGTTTTTACTTAAGAATAATTTTCAGGTTATTTCCATTAATAATAAAAGATAAGTCTTGTATTTAATCAAATTGACCAAATTATTTTGACTAGCAGAAAATAAACTTGACATTTATTATTGGGGCATTTTTGTCTTGTTTTGCAGGATTTACTGTATATTAGCTTTTTATTTTAGAATAATTTCCAGGCTATTTTCATGAAATAATTAAAGATAAGTCTTGTATTTAAAGAAACTGACCAACATTTTTTGACTGGCATAAAGTACATTTGAATAACTAAGCACAGTAAGATTTACTTATCAGGATATTTTTTACTTGTTTTGCAAGATGTACTGTATTTTTTTTACTTAAGAATAATTTCCAGGCTATTTTCATGAAATAATTACAGATAAGTCTTGTATTTAAAGAAACTGACCAACATTTTTTGGCTGGCTTAAAATAAAATTGAATTATTAAGCACAGTAAGATTTACTTATTGAGATGTTTTTGTCTTGTTTTGCAAGATTTACTGTATTCATTTTAATTTTACTTAAGAATAATTTTCAGGCTATTTCCATTAAATAATAAAAGATAAGTCTTGTAATTAATGAAATTTACCAAATTATTTTGACTGGCATAAAATAAACTTGACATTTATTATTGGGACACTTTTGTCATGTTTTGCAGGATTTACTGTATGTTGGCTTTTTATTTTAGAATAATTTCCAAGTTATTTTTATGAATTAATTAAAGATAAGTCTTGTATTTAAAGAAATTAACCAACATTTTTTAGCTGGCATAAAATACATTTGAATAACAGTAACATTCACTTATTGGGATATTTTATATTGCTTTGCAAGATTTACTGTATTTTCTTTTTTTACTTAAGAATAATTTTCAGGCTATTTTTATAAAATAATAAAGATAAGGTTAAGTTAGGTTACACTACTTTATTTGTACCAAAAGGTAGATTTATTTTGCAATCAAGAGTCCTCTTTGATGACATAGTGGCACTCAAAAATGTGCATAAAGTACTAATAACAACAAACGAGCACCATAAAAGCAAGTGTTCAGTCCTTTTCCAAAAAAACGATCAAACAAACAAACAAACCATAGCTTCTGTAAGATACATACATAAATAAATAAATAAATAAATAAATAAATAAATAAATAAATAAATAAATAACAAAAATAGCAAAAAACTAAACAAAAATAAAACAATTTTATAAATAGTCCAAAGGTTCTGTATATAAAATAGCTGGAAGGGCATCCGCTGCATAAAACATATGCCAGAGTAATTGGCGGTTCATTCCACTGTTGCAACTCCTGATAAAATCAAGAACTAAGCCAAAGGATAGTGAGTAAGTGGGAATGTATATCAAAACTACAAGATACAGAAACACCTCTGCTTTAGTCTATGCCTTATTTAACTGTCTAATGGCTGCTGGTATGAAACTATCAGATAAGCCTTGTATTTAAAGAAATTGATCAAAATTTGGCCAGGTTTCTGCTTAACAAAATGGAAAATATGTGACAAAATACATTTGTTTTCCCTTTAAACTTTATTATTAATTTATTACTGCACTGTCTTATTTTTTCCTCTCTAATTTGAAAGCTAAATCACTCTCAATTTTATCAGTGATCTAAAATTAGCCTTTATAACTTATGTAATTATGTTTCTCAAGGAAAGCTATCAAGTTCAAAATACCGTTCAAGCTTGTGTAAAATAAATTAGAATTACTAAGAAACATTGCAGGATCGGTTTCTAGCATGAACATTATACGAACATGCTGACATGAGAGTTTGCGCTAGTCACAAGACTCAATTACTTCTCGCCATTTATGTGATGCGGGAGCTGAAAATCAATTATAGCCTCTTGATTTGGCTAGCTTGCTAGTTATGTTGTGCATTTAACTCTGAATAATTGTTTTATTTCCGGCACAGCTGCTGGGTGTTACAAATGCAGATGAAACACCAAGCTTTTATGCCTGAAATTAGCTTTTATTTTTGGTCAATCTTTAAAATTCTGTCCATCATATCAACATCTATAGATATCTACAGTTCCTGTGTATATTTTGGGGCAAGTCTCAACCATATGTTATGTCACGTAGCATATTTTAACTGTTGTTTTTCTCCTGAATATAGCAAGTCACCAAAGGGGCACGGCACAAGATCATCATCAGTATTCAGAAGCTGAAAGACCGACAAAACATGCTGCGCTGTTTGGAGAAGGTCAGAGCCTCTCTTTCCTTATCTCAGTTTATTATATTTGTGTCTTTATCAGTCACAACCTTCATTCCTTTGATCTTTTCACAATCTTTCATTCACTTAATCACTCTGCAGATTTTTTTTTTATCACTATACACAGGGTTCCCAACTGGTCATGCAATATTTCTGGAATATATTTTGAAAGATCTGTTCATTGAAAGTGACATTGAAAGTCAGGAAATTTCAGGAATTATTTGTTAAATATGGGAGAACAAGCGGCACGGTGGGTCAGTGGTAGCCTTACAGTCGCCTCACAGGAAGAAGGTCACTGGTTCGAGTCCCAGCTGGACCAGTTAGCATTTCTGTGTGGAGTCTCCCCATGCAATCTCCCCATGTTGGTGTAGGTTTCCTCCAGGTGCTCCGGTTTCCCCCACAGTCCAAAGACGTGCTATAGGTGAATTGGATAAACTAAATTGGCCGTAGAGTATGAGTGTGTGTGTATGTGAGAGTGTATGGGTGTTTCCCAGTACTGGGTTCCGGCTGGAAAGGCATCCGCTGCGTAAAACATATGCTGGAATAGATGGCGGTTTATTCCGCTGTGGCGACCTCTGATAAATCAGAGACTAAGCCAAAGGAAAATGAATGAATATGGGAGAACATACCTCAGTTGTTTTGTTCTCAAGATCTGAGGTAAAATTGTTGTTCTTATATACTGTAAAAAAAATAGTGCAACCTTACTTTCTTTTAGTTATTCTCATAAAATTTTCTAGTGATCTTACATTAACCTGACTAAACTTAAGTTAAACTTTGCTTACTTTAAAAATATTGTATTATTTACTATAATTAGCATATTCAAATTAAGTTATTGTAACAAAAACATTTGTTGTCCTGACTTTTTTCATCATTTTTTACATTCCATTTTTCATTGTAAAGCTATGACACCATATAATCATGCATTCTTATTGTTGGGGGTTTTCCCTCTTGGGAAGAGGTAAAATTAGTCATTTTTACTGTTGATCATCAGTTGGCAGCATTAACCCTTTAGATAGGTCTGTGCAAAAAAAGGTTTCTGGCTTTTAAATTGCGTTCTATCGAGTAAACTTTAAATACACTTACTATGTTTACTATGTTCTGAGAGCTGAGATATTTGCATTGATATGTTTGAGAAAATAAAAAGTAAGTGTGCAAAGGTCTCTCTTATACTCTCTCTCTTATACACACACACACACACACACACACACACACACAATACTTCATATAAAAGCCAGAAACTAAGCTTTTTTTTTTGCACTGCAACTGATGATCAACAGTAAAAATCCCAAATTTGACCTCTTCCCAACAGGAAAAACTACCAATAACCAAGAATGCATGATTATATGGTGTCAAGGGTTTGCAGTCAAAAATGTCATTATAATGGAAGTCAGTGGGACAAAAATAGGCCCAAACATAACAAAAGTTCAATTGGTCAATTTGCCAAGAGTTGAGTTGAGTTGTTGAGTTTTTGAAAAAGTCCAAAGCAATTAAGGCCTTAAAATCACCCCAAAGTGGATGAAAACATCCCCAACAGCACACAAGGGTTAATATTTTATTATTAATATATAAGCAGAGGCATGTTTTTCATTCATTATAGGTTATTCAACTTTTTAGTCAGTGAAAGTCAGGAAATTTGACATTTTTAGCTTAAAGTGGGCCTTGATCTTTAACTCTGTGTAAAACCTAAAATGTCATCTCTTTAATTCAAGGACACACAATATCTGAAACAACAAGAGACAGGAAGGAGACGGATGTCTAATTTCAGAGCAACCTTTCCATCTCGATGCATTTGTAGCATCAGAAATCAGACACCTCCCTCCATTTAAAGTTTAATGTGCCGCATGTGTCGGCCCCGTTAGAGACGGCCAAACAAACATGCACGTATTTTTGGTAGACCTTTATTTTGTCCTCACATGTCATTTTCCGCCTCATTACATGTCTGAAATATCCCGACACCTGACAGTTGCCTGTATTGAATTTATGGAAGCATCCAAAATAATACTCCACCACAACCTTCAGCATAACAACTACGCTTGCATCCATTTATTTGTCATCTCTCTCTCTCGCTCTTGCTTTCAGGATGTTTTGGAGGGAGGGAATCTACGTGCTCCATTGCAGGAGCTCCACCAGATCATCCAGACGCCCATTAAATCCTGCAGCACGGAGGAGTCGTCACAGCGCCACCTGCTGAGTGCAGAGGGGAAGAGCGTCATCGCCAGCTCACATCTGGGTGGAGGAGAGACGGAGGGAAGCTCCACGCTCATAACTGAAGGAGACATACCCGCTCAGTTCATCCGCGTCATGGGCAAAGGTCCGCACGTACTCTGTACTCTTGTACTGTGATTTACTTGGAGCTGTTTGGAATAGTTATGTTTACGTTTCCATATTTCTTAATCGCTTCTTCTCAATTAATGTTACTCTTCCATCAGATGCATGCTAGTTACATCTGTTACATCTGAATACACATATATGTATATATACAGGGTTCTTACACCATTTCCAGTCAAATATTTGAACTTTTCCAGCAAGTGTGGGAAAATACATATTTACATACGTATACATACTCCATCACATTATTTATTCATTCATTCATTTTCTTTTCGGCTTAGTCCTTTTATTAATCTGGGGTCGTCACAGCAGAATGAACCGCCAACTTATCCAGCATATGTTTTACGCAGTGGATGCCCTTCCAGCTGCAACCCATCACTGGGAAACATCCATACACAATCATTCACACACATACACTACGGACAATTTAGCCTACCCAATTCACCTGTACCGCATGTCTTTGGACTTGTGGGGGTAACCGGAGCACCCGGAGAAAACCCACGCCAACACGGGGAGAACATGCAAACTCCACACAGAAATGCCAACTGACCCAGCCGAGGCTCGAACCAGCGACCTTCGTGCTACCCACTGCGCCACCGTGAGGCTCCATCACATTATATCAGATACTATTTGTTATTGTATTCTTTAGTATAGTATTCTATGTAAAAATTTTGATGGCATGTTTACCTCAAGCCCAGAGTCATTTACTCTCTTAAATGTTATTTATTTGCACATTTAAATGTGTTAGATTTCATCTTAATTTTATATTTAGTTTAATTTCAAAGGGTGCAGATCAAAAGAAAAGACAGGCAGATCACACTACAGGCACATGTGCAGACTCTAGAATTTTCATTCTATGCAAAAGATTTAATTTCTTTTATTTAAATGAGTAAAAATTCTTACCTTTTTTAGTAAGATCAATTAATACAAAAGCAATAGAAATGTTTTTTATTTTTTGTTATGTTGCATCCATATTCTATATTTGGAGCAATCATAAAGCATGTTTGGTTTATTGTAAAACAAATGGTTCCATTTTATGAATGACAAGTCCTATTATTTGTTCCATTTGATCCATGTCTACTGTGATTTCCATCAATTCAATTCAATTCATCTTTATTTCTAAAGGGCTTTTACAATGTAGATTGTGTCAAAGCAGCTTAACGTAGAAGTTCTAGTAAAATGAAACTGTGTCAGTCCAGTTTTCAGAGTTGAAGTTCGGTTAAGTTTAAAGAGCCCATCAATGCATTTAAGGTCACTTTCCATTTCTATACCTTTATCTTACAGACAGGAAAATGGGTCATTAGATGCCAGATAGAGATTATGTTGTTTACTTTGCTCAACTCTTGCTGGGATTTCCATAAACATATGAGATTTCATATATTCACATTTCAACAGCAGTAGCTAATGGTGGAATGGTGTTTTTTTTGTGACAGTTTGCACACAGCTCCTCGTCTCTGGGTCGGATGAGGAGAACATTAGTTCCTACCTACAGCTTATTGACAAATGCCTAATCCATGAGGTGAGAGTTAAAGAATTAAACGTGACCATAATTTATTTATAAATGCATGAGAGTATTATTGTGAAAAATGTCTCTTTATCATCCAATCAGTTACCAATGGATATGCTAAGCCATTACTTGCTGAATATGTTGTCATTAACATAAAACTGTTTGTGTTTGGGTAAATGAGGCATTAGTATGAAATATAAAAATAGTTAAAAATAGACTAAACTTCAAAGAATGTTAGACATGATGCCTCAGCTAATTGAACAATATTAGATAAAAAGATTAGATAAAATTAACTGGAATAATTAGGATTATTAGTACTAAAAAATTATATTAATGAACAAAAAAGATTTACAATAAGGTTTAATTTAATAAAATGAGTGTACAGCATTTGTTAATGTAAATAAACTATGAAAAAACAATGCATTTATTAATTTTAATGTTAGTGTTAATTGATGTTATTGTCCTGCGCTAACATGAATGAATGTCGTTTTATTTTATGTACTAGTCTTGTAAGACACTGTAGCTTTTAAATTGGTAATCTAATAAGAAAATGGTTACAGGTAATATGATCATGCTTGCATACTGTTGTATTAAAAATACTTACTAAATACTTAAATTCACTAAATGCTCATTTTTAATAACTTAATTGAAATAATTTATTATGGTAATTTATTCAAATCCAAATAGAAAAGCAATGACACACTGGTTCAAAGTTATTTGTTTTAATGTGCAGTGTTGCTTTAAAAGTGGATCTGAAATAAATATCGTGAGTTCTTCCCTCTCACCTGTCACAGGCCTTCACAGAGACTCAGAAGAAGAGGCTGTTGTCTTGGAAGCAGCAGGTGCAGTTTCAGTTCCGGTCGATTTCACGGAAAACTCTCCTGGATCTAACAGGACAGAGACGAAGGTAAAGCACAATTTTAGCACAATTTTAGGGAGCACTTCACCTTTTTTGGAAACAGGCTCATTTTACAGCTCCCCTAGAGTTAACCAGTTGAGTTTTACCATTTTTTAATACATCTCAGGGCCTGGCAGAAGGCAAGGCAAGATTATTTGTATAGCACATTTAACACACAATGGTAATTCAAAGTGCTTTACATAAAAAAGAATAAAAGAAACAAAAAAATAAAAACAACAAAGAATAAAAAATGATTAAACACAGATTAAAAACAGAACAAAATGTGTTAAAACAGGTTATAAAGGAATGAAAGAAAAAGAAAGACATAATAGTGCGATCTGTGGGAGGTAGCCCAGTGCTCATTCAGTAAAGGAACAGCTAAACAGATATGTTTTAAGTCTTGATTTGAATGTGCCTAATGTTGGAGCACATCTGATCATTTCTGGAAGCTGATTCCAACAGCGGGGGGCGTAGAAGCTGAAGGCCGATTCACTCTGCTTTGAATGAACTCTTGAAATTTCTAATTTACTTGATCCTAATGATCTGAGTGATCTGTTATGTTTGTATTCAGTGAGCATATCTGTAATGTACTGAGGTTCTAGTAACTTATAGACGAGTAATAAAACTTTAAAATCTATTCTGAATGTAACTGGTAGCCAGTGTAAAGACCTGAGGACAGGTGTGATGTGCTCTGATTTTCTGGTTCTGGTCAGAATCCTGGCAGCAGCATTCTGCATGAGCTGCAACTGTCTGACTGTCTTTTTGGTAAGATTGGTGAGGAGTCCATTACAGTAATCCACCCTGCTGCTGATAAAAGCAAGAACAAGTTTCTTTAAGTCCTCACTAGGAATAAAGCATCTAATTCTTGCAATGTTTTTGAGAAGCACTTTTAGCTTAGCTTAGCATAAACCATTGGATCGGATTAGATCATTAGCATCCCACTCAAAAAATTCCAAAAAGTTGCTATTTTCTAGGTTGATATGTCTATTAACTATACTCTTATTCTGCAATTATATTCAAGGAAGTTGATTATTATTGAATAATACAATGACATTACTCAGCGCTTGAAAAAAGTCCCCAGTTAGGTAACAGCACTGTGTAATATCATTGCATCTGCTGCAGCCATGGTACAGCAGCAAAGTTTCTTGATTTATTATGCCAGAATTTGAGTATACATAGTTCATAGCCATATCTGCCTGGAAAATAGCAACTTTTAATTTTCTGACAGGCTTTGTACATGATGTAACTACAAAAGAGTAAATCTTTAAATACAAAATCATCTAAAATCATTGTTTTGATTTCAAACTCAACAGTTTATTGAGCCCATTGCCCTCAAGAAAGTGCAGTGTTTCATTAAACGATGATCTCAGGTCAACGGTGATTGAGTACATGTCAGCTGTCATCTAATGGATGAACAGAGCAGCGTTTCCTGACTGAACCAGTTTTGTTGCTCAAGTTTTACCGGATTACATCATTCAGTGGTCTGAGGACAGGCATTAGGCAAGAGCAGCCTTTCTGAGGTTTACTCTGTCAGAAATGTTGATTGATTTAGGGCAGAATTATTGCCATCTGTGTTTTTATTTATTGGACTAAGACTTTAATGATGATCGGATACCGCAGACCACACAGAAGTGTTTAGGACCATGAGTCACACTCGTCACTCCCTACTGGATTGCATCATGGTCTGAAAATAGAGCATGCGATACTCGACAAAAATCTCCTGTTTTAAGCCAAAGTGTGAGATATTATGGACTTCTAGATCGTTGGTTCTCAATAACACTAACTTTATGGTCCATCATTGTCACACTCACTACTGATTGGATGATGAACGCAGGGAACAAGCTTCTGATAAATATTTATATTCGCACTTCTATGTAGCTGCATTTGAGGGCCAAAATCCTGCTGCTGTTCTTTTGTGCTTTAGTCTTTTGTGGACAACCAGCCTTTTTGGGTGACTTGAATGACTGACTTTAAAGGAATACCTTTTTTTATTGTTAAACAGATGAGTTTTACCATTTTTGAATCCATTCAGCCTATCTCCGGTCTGGCAGGAGCACTTTTAGCTTAGCTTAGCATAGATCATTGAATCGGATTAGACCATTAGCATCTAGCTCAAAAAAGAGTTTCAATCATTTTCCAGTTTTAAGCTCGACTCTTCTGTAGTTACATTGTGTACTAAGACCAATGGAAAATGAAAAGTTACTATTTTCAAGGCCGTTATGGCTAGGAAATATACTCTCATTCTGGAGGAATAATCAAGGAACTTCGGGAAAATTAAGACATGACTCTAAATGATCAAAATTGTTCAAATCTCAGTGATCACAGCTGACTTCTCAACACAACAGCGGCCTGTTTTTCTATTAATTGTAGGTAATGAAAAGTCAACGTTTTTGTCTGTGAACATAAAAAATTGACAATGAGATAAGATTGGGAACCCTGTATTTATTTTTCATTTATATATTTACTCAGTCACTAATTCATTTGTTCACATTTAAGTTACAGTTGTGTGTGTGAGAGAGAATATACGGTTGAAGTTAGAATTTAGCCCTCCTGAATTATTAGCCCCCCGGTATATTTTTCCCCAATTTCTGTTTATCGGAAAGATTTTTTTTTCAATACATTTCTAACTCATTTCTAATTCTAACTAATTTCTTTTATCTTTGCCATGATGACAGTACATGATATTTTACTAGATATTTTTCAAGATACTAGTATTCAGCTTAAAGTGACATTTAAAGGCTTAATTAGGTTAACTAGGCAAGTCATTGTATAACAATGGTTTGTTCTGTAGACAATCGAAAAATATATTGCTTAAGGGGGCTAATAATATTGACTTTAAAATGTTTTTTTTTTAATTAAAACTGCTTCTATTCTAGCCAAAATAAATCAAATAAGACTTTTTCCAGAAGTTAAAAAATTATAGGAGATACTGTAAAAAATTCATTGCTCTGTTAACCATCATTTGGGAAATATTTAAAAACAAAAATATTAAAATAATTAAGGCAAATAATTTTGACTTCAACTGTATAATGTAATTAAATCAATGATTTTAAAAGTTAAATAGTTTTTGAGTATATATTGTATATTTAATAATTGTAATTAAATTTGGATTTTCAGCAGTCGTTACGGTCAGTCCAACTCCCTCCCGACCACAGGCTGTGTAGGCAGTGGCATCCCCACCCGGAGGAACCTGCGGCAGTATCAGATGCGCAGTCTGCCCGGCATACGACCTGTCCCTTTGGGAAGCACTGGCCTGTTCGGACCAACCCCACGGAGCGGCAGCAGCACCCCGACTGGCCTGAAACAAGGCAGACAGGTCTGTCACTGCACTTGCAGCGACTTTCAGCAACAGCACATGAGCTCTAGATTGTGAAGTGGATGAAGCTGCAGGCGATTTACAGCATTCCAGAAATCCTACATCACTGAATGGAAGAACTGAGGATCGGGGGTTTGGAAGTGCAGTGATAACCTGGCATTCTTGCACGTCTGCTCAAACATTTTTCTAGGCACGTTTACAATAGGAGGAAGCTGCAACTGCGTCCCTGGCTCAGAGCTGTGGACACTGGGGTTCAGTGTGAGTCATGAGTGTGGAGAAGTGTGACTGGAGGAGGAGAAAGAGGAGAAGAGAAGAGAGAAAGAGGAGTAGAGAGAAAGAGAGAGAGCCAGTCAGAGGCAGTGAGAACAGAGCACAGGCATTTCCTGTTTTTCCCTGCTCCTCTGTACGGGAGGGCCAGGAAAGGGGAAGAGGGAGTCCGATGAAGAGAACCAGAGTCAATGAAAGTGGGATAGGCAGGTTCCAGGGGCTTATTCCTGTCAAATCAGGAGACTGAATGGAAAAACTTTACCTATGCAGAAAAATACAAATAACTAATAATTTAATTAGTGCTGTCAAATATTCAAAATAAAAGTTATCATTTGCATGATATGTGTTTATTAAACACAAACTACAAATACAAACGTGTTTATTAAAAAAATACAGACATACAGAAAATGCTTATACATACATATACATACATGGTTAGCACTGTCGCCTCACAGCAAAAAGGTCGCTGGTTCGAGTCCCGGCTGGGCCAGTTGGCATTTCTGTGTGGAGTTTGCATGTTCTCCCTGTGTTCACATGGGTTTCTTCCGGGTGCTCCAGTTTCCCCCACAAGTCCAAAGACATGCACTATAGGTGAATTGGGTAAGCTAAATTGTCTGTAGTGTATGTGTGTGAATGAGTGTGTATGAATGTTTCCCAGTGATGGGTTGCAGCTGGAAGGGCATCCGCTGCGTAAAAACATATGCTGGATAAGTTGGCAGTTCATTCTGCTGTGGCGACCCCTAATTAATAAAGGGACTAAGCCAAAAAGAAAATGAATGAATGAATAACGTACTATACATCATGTTATAGCTAAGACTGTGATTTATGCATGTGGATTTCAGACCATAATGAAACAAACAAAACACCAATTTAGTTAAGAACATACAAATGTTAGGACCCGTATTGTGGTATTATTATCATTGTAATATGTTTTAATATTACTGAAAACATTTGTCCCATTTTCTCAATACCATATTAAAATATATATAAAAATAACAAAATAATAGAAAAAATATCAGGGATACAGAAATGATAATATATTTTTTATATATTTAAATATACAAATATAATTAAATAAATCTACATATAATTTTACGATTCAAACAGTAATTTAGGTATATATGCATGTATACATTTTACATATAAAATATTGTATTACTAGGTTTCATAAATAAATATCATTATATTTAGTAAAATATTAAGTTGTGCTGATAAATGTCTCGCATCACATTGAATGAATGTGAGAGGATGTGCTTTTAGAAGTCATGTGACGCTTAGAATAATTCTTCATATACGTTCTTCATATACAATTCTCCAGTTGTCCTTTTTTGTTTAATAAATGACACTGAGCTTTCCACTGAGGTCTACTATGCAGATTGCATTATTGAGCTGAGCACAGACTGAAGTATGGCATGATTGTAATTCGGTTGTCTTGTGTGTTTTTTCTGTCAGGGTTTGTGGTTTGCTAACCCGGGGGGCAGTAACAGCATGCCCAGCCGCACACACAGCTCTGTTCAGAGGACTCGATCACTACCCGTCCACACCAACCCACACACCATGGCCATGTTCCAGCAGACAGGTGAGAGACAACAACTCAAAGACACTGATCATTGGGAAACACACAGTCAGGTCACAAATAAAATGACCAGGGCCAGACAAAACCTGCAGATATTTTTTCTGCTATTTCTGTGCGGAATATTTGAATTCTGTGCAAAAAATGCATGTAAAATAATGTGGCAACTGTGCTGTGTCACATAAAAGTTTGTTTATTCTATTCTATTCATTTGTATGTATGTATGCATGTACAGTTGAAGTCAAAATGATTAGCCCTTTTGTGATTTTTTGTTTAATATATATATTTCGTTTAATGGAGAGAAAATTTTTTAACAATATTTTTAATAAATAATTTCTAATCGTTAAGTTCTTTTGTCTTTGCCATGATGACAGTATATAATATTTTTCTAGTTTGTTTGCATAATACTAGTATTCAACTTGAAGTGCAATGTAAAGGTTAATTAGGTTAACTAAGCACGTTAGGTTAATTAGACTAATTATTGGATAACAGTGGTATGTTCTGTTGCCAATAGAGAAAACTAATCTTAAGGGGGCTAATAATATTGACCTTAAAATTAATTCATTCATTTTCCTTCGGCTTAGTCCCTTTATTCATCAGGGGTCACCACAGCAGAATGAAGCGCCAACTTATCCAGCATATGCTTTACACAGCGGATGCCCTTCCAGCTGCAACCTAGTACTGGGAAACAACCATACACACTCATTCACACACATACACTACGGCCAATTTAGTTTCCCCAATTCACCTATGCCGCATGTCTTTAGACTGTGGGGGAAACCGGAGCACCCGGAGAAAACCCACGCCAACACGGGAAGAACATGCAAGCTCCACACAGAAACGCAAACTGACTCAGCCGGGTCTCTAACCATCGACCTTCTTGCTGTGAGGCGACAGTGCTACCCACTGAGCCACCGTGTCGCCCCGACCTTAAAATTGTTTTTTAAACAAATTTAAAAAACGCTTTTATTTCAGATAAACTAAAAGAAATTAGACTTTCACCAAAAGAAAAAAATATGATCAAATGCGGTGAAAATGTTCTTGGTCGGTGAAAACATCACTTGCGAAATACTTGAAAAAGAAAAGAAAAATCGCAGGAGGGCCTTCAACTGTATGTACTGTATGCAGGGTTCCCACGCTGCTTGAAAGTACTGGAATTTCAGACATATGGATTCAAGGCCTGGAAAGTACTTGAAAACAAACACAGGTCCTTGAAAGGGCCTGAATTAAAATGAATATTAATTTGTTTTTGGTGTTATTTCAGCAATTGTCATGTTGCTGTCAAAAATAGAACGAAAAAAACGAGACATTCTTAATTTAAATATATTACATTTAAATCTTGTACAAGAACTATGACAGACTATGCACATTTTATCAATATTTCACAATATTATCAGTTTTTAATTCAACAAATGTCATAAAAATTCTTTGAACATAATTATATGAAAACGACATTCAAAGCATTGTTACTCTGACACTATGTAAATATGGTGTAAGTGAAATGTTAAGTATAGTAAGGACTTTCATGGCGAATTACAAAGGTGCTTCATTTGAAATTAATGGTGCTTTTAAAAAGTCCTTGAATCTGCAGTTTATAAAACAGTGGGAACCCTGTGTACTTGTATATATGAAATGTGTTCTTGTAGTTAAAATATATTCGTAAGTAGTCAGAAGCGGTTTCTTTCTTCTGGCTGAAATGCATGCCCCTATTTAAAGCACTGTTGTTCTTTACACATGGCCTCATCCTCCTGAGTGTTTTGTGTTGTGTGTGCTCCACTGACACACATTTACACAGAGCAGACAGATGTTCCTCTCTCTCAGTCTGTGGCTCCACTCTGACTGCAGCTCACTCACTTTTCTGTAGTTCTCATGCATTTACACAAATACTCCAGCCCCTCTGAAGAAGAGAGAGAGGCTGTGTGCGTGTGTGCTGGGTTGCATGTTACAATGACTTTCTTTGTGTCTGCCACTTAACTCTCTCTTCTTTGGCTTTCTTATGAATGTGTTCATATTAACACCTTGATTAATTCAAAGGCATCAAAGACAGAGTGCTGTGACAGAGACTTCAGGGGCCCTAGAGGATTTGCTGGGTAAAAATAGCAGGTTGTGTGTTGTGTCCAGCCAGAGTGGTTGCCTAACTCAGCTCTTCCTTCCCACAAGGGATTTTCAAAGGCCTGTTTGCTGTTGACTCAGCTAAAGACGAGCAGCGCTGCGGGAGCAGAATCCACCCCAACGACACTGAATCAACTCTTTTAGATAGCACTGTAGGCCACTGTACTACTGAGGGAACTAGAAACACAATCGGTTCACGATCAGTTCAGTGCAATTTGCAAGCATAATGGCCTTGAATTTTGAAAACTGAGGTCAGAGTTTGGAGCCATTCATCAGTTCTGGCAGGATTGAAGACTGATGTGAGAAGTTTGAAAGGCATCCTTCTTTTTCTTGCTATTGATGGTCTAAAAAAAAGTCTTTTGATTCATAATTGAAAGGTTTAAACCTGAAAAGGGCTGATCTGACTTCTATTGTGCTTTTGAGCAAAACACTTAAAGGGATAGTTCACCCAAAAATGAAAATTTACCCATTATTTACTCAGTGGTTCTAAACATTTATGAGTTTCTTTTTCTGTTGATCTCAAAAGAAGATAGTTTGTAGAATGCCGGAAACTTATAGTAGGAAAAACAACAACTAAATAAGATAATGGTTACAGGTTCCCAGCATTTTTCAAAATATCTTCTTTTGTGTTCAACAAAAAAAAAAAATCATTAAGGTTTGTAACAAGGGTGAATAAATGAAGACAGAATTTTCAGTTTTGGTGCACATATAAACAATTTTAATATGGACATTTTGGCAATCCATAATTCTTTATTTTTAGAAGCCAAAATCCAATATATAGGCAAATGAATGTAAATATTGATAGAATTTTTTCTGACCCTGATTACAAAAACGATATGAAAACAATTGTGAACAAAAGAAATGGAGTAAATGGCTGGCTTTTACCAAAACAACAATATAATTATCTGTAATTTACATTTACATAATTCTAGAGGTTACGAATCTTTGGGAGAATATGTTTGACATTTTATCTTATTTTATATTTATTCTATTCATTTATTTTCTTGACAAGGTTAATTTAATATTTTTATATGTATATATATATATGCGTATATACACAAATAAATAGCAAAAAAAACATATAACCAGTGGGAACAAAACAAACAAACAAACAAAAAAA
>CAIGQW010056782.1:1960890-1976890 GCA_903798125.1 Danio choprae | reverse complement strand
CAATTGTGAACAAACAACACTTTGAGATCTTCTAATAACCAATTTTTTGCTGTGTCATGCTGCCTGTTTTATGTTTCGTCATATTTGTTAAAGTTGTTTGTCATTTTGCAGATCTGCAGGTGCCTGTGAATGAGCCAGATATCAATAACCGCTTGGAGTCTCTGTGTCTCAGCATGACCGAACACGCTCTGGGAGGTACGTGTCCACTACCTACTCAGTATTGTTTTAAGAATAATGCACTTAAAGGAAATGTTTACCCCCCCAAAAAACTAATTGACATTAACTTGGAGTAGTTTAGGGTCAGTTACAAACCACTAAATCAACAGTGCATCCAAAATTGGTTAAACTGCTATTTAATGCAAGACATATTCAAATCCATCAGACACAAACAGACTTTTTATCGAGTTTTGTTAATTTGGTTTTTGTAGACTCTTTAAAACGAAGACTCTTACTGACATTGATGGTCCTCTAACATGCATACAGCCTTTTCCTTCCTCAAAATATTTATTACTCTTTATACCAAATGCTGTGAAAACTCTTATTTTGATATTTTTATTATTAACAGCCTATGGTGTTTTACTTTCATGAAGTTATAAAATGTATTTTGTCTTTTTTATGGACTTGCTGCAAAACCAACTGTGCTTTGGAAAGAGCACTATTTATTTGAAGATATTTTGATGTCTGAATCTGCACTTGTTTGTTTGTGTGTGTTTGTTTGATGAATGAGGATGTTTTTAGTAATGAATAATGTTTGTGTACCAGTCTATGCGACAAAAGCTTCCGATTTAACCCCCAATCCATGAGAACAGAATTTGAGGAAACGGTTTGCATCTTCTGCTGACTGTAGCAGATTCACGAAAGCCCACAGGAAAACCTCGGGATCGTCCACTCTGGCACTCATTTGAAAGGTCAAAAACCCTTCTGAAGTATAAAATGAAGTCCATTTTTTTTCCATCTCCACAACATTTAAATGGACTTTTTGAGGTGTAATCTTTATGCTGTGCATCAGACACAACAGTCTTCAAAAGACAGAAAATATTGTGACTATCAGCTCCAGACAGGAAGGAGCGTTACTTTGTATCCGCATGTCACAGGATCAACGCAGTGAACATTCCCGTGTGAAGTGGAGGTTTTCTTTGCATAAAGAGTGTTTTTTTTCTCTCCGGGCCGACACACAGAGGCTTTCAGTGCTCTGCACTGGACAAGCACAGCTTTGTGTTGAGCTAGTGCAGGAAGACAGACAGACAGACAGACAGCAGCAAGGCAGGCAGACAGACAGACAGGCTGGATGAGGGAGACGGGCAGAAGCAGTGGGCAGCTCTGCTCTGCGGTGAGCTCAGGAATGCCCCAATCCGCTCCACTTGCTTGCTCCACAGCTGCCAACAGAGCTGTAGTGTTCTTGTGGCGGTGAAACCCCGAGACTCAGGACCTCCAGCTCCTCTGGTCAGCAGTCTGCCCTCATTACACAGGAGCTGACTGTTTGCTCTGTCAAATGTATGCTTGGGAAGTCCAAGTCATTTCAAATGAACCAGAAGCAAAAAAAAAAAACAGTCATTTGAGTCATTCAGAGCTGCTTACCAGAAGTCCTGTCTGTGCTTGATAACTTTCCAGAAGATGAGCAAGTTGGTCTAGTAAGTCAGAAAGTTGCACTACCATTTTAAAGAGTCAGTCAATATTTACTTGTATTTCGTTAGGATGCATTACTGGTGTATAGTGAGTTACACTACTGAGTTATTACTCCATCGTTTTTTCTGTTATGCTTTTTACACTTTCAAATTTCTTTGGTGCGTAACGTTGATCACTCAGAAAAATATGTTTGCTGTTTGTTCAAACTATGAGCTGAAACAATGGGGGGGGGGGGGGCGTAATTGTTTTATGTTCAATCCACTTAAGTTTGTAAAAACTAATAAGCTAGCTTAATTCCTTTATGTTGACCCAACACAAATCAATTGTGTGGAACCCAGCATTTTTTACAGTGATGTTTTGCATGGACGTATCTAGTAAGTCCTTTCTATATCAGTAAGCAGTACATTGTACATTAAGTACATTGAGTCTGAATTGAGTCTGAAAATTGACATGCTTTTTTTTTTTGGTATTTGTTATCCTACAATTTCATCCTGCGCAGAAACTTTCCAAAAGAAATCACAAAACAATACAAAATGTAATGTCACGCAGTGATCTTTGCATTCTCCTCCTTCTTCAAAAAAGAAAGATGAAATATTGTCTATTGAATTTAATTGGTCCTGAACATCTACGTTTATTATGCTATTTATGAAATTATCAAAACACCTCTCAAAACACTTGCTATGGATGCGAAAACAAAAGAAAAAAAGATCAAACCTCATCCATATTTTTCAATGACGGTTTTTTCAAACTCTGGTCACCATGAGCACCTCGGTGCTGTGTCGACACACTAACCACAAGGCTATTGGCGCTGACAGAATTTTAATTTGCATTTAAAAATACATAAAAAAATATTTGTTTTTGTTTCCAAAAGGGTCAGCATTTACAGTAGCATATAATAAATTACACTAACTTTGTAGATACATTCTGGGGACTCCTGAGACTTATATTACATCCTGTAAAAAGCACAGCATGACACCTTTAAAGAAATTACTTAATTTAGCATCAGCTTTTTACAAAATTACGCTACTGTTCAAACGTTTGGGATATATCTTTTTATAAATACTTTTAATCAGTAAGGACACTGAGGTATTGTTTTTTTTATTCTGAGTTGTATAAATAAGGAATACTATTGGTCAGTACAATTTTAATGACCATTTTTTCAGTAAGTACATATTAAGTGCTTAATTTTTGGGTGAACTGATGTGGTCTCTGATGCCACTTGTCTCCACAGATGGTGTTGATCGAACTTCAACCATCTGAGGGAAGGAAAGCAGGCGCACTGGGAGACACAGGCATGCCTGACAGAAGAGGAGAACGGTCATCAGAAGGTCACAAGCCCCTCTCTCTATAAACTCCTCCCCTCTCCACCTGCTCACCAATAGCCAATAGGAGAGATGGGGAGGGGTGTGGCCAACACAGTGCCAATCACCATTATTGAAGGCTTAACACAAGCGAGTTCTGTCATCATGACTACTTCAGCATGTTTACATTCGAGTTTGGGAGAAAATCATCTTCTTCAGCACTTCTTTAGAAGGGCTGTAGTGTTGACAGGCCATTAGAAAAGGTCCGCAATGCAAAGGAGACAATTCAAAGCAGTTAGGTGGCTGTCTGGAACGTCATGAAATCCAAAAACACACCAGCAGACCAAACCAGATCGAGATATGTAGTTACAGATTAGATATCTGTGCCACTGAGCAGATGCTAAAATAGTTTGTTTACACATAATACTGTCAAGAAAATCAGAACAGTTTTTCAGGTGCGATTTGTTGTGGACGGTGTACAGCTTTAGATTCCTAAAAGGTTTCATAGTTTACAGTTGTGTGTTCCTATTTACTGTTTTGTTATTCTAGTTTTCTATTGTGCCAGCAGGAAAGCTGATTTACAACACTACAAAGACAGTCAGAGCTACGGATGGTACTCGGCAGTGTGAGTGGAGATGGGAAAGGAAGCGATGTCAGTGGAAGGGTCTACTGAGGGAGCGGGGAGGAATGTTGTATGTGGATTCTGACGTAAGGAACTGAGGTCGAGGGACAACAGGAGGTCAGAGTAATGGAGGAGTGGAGAAATGCCAGCAAATGCAAGTAGATGGAAAAGTTGAGAGAGAAGAGTAGGTGAACTTGAAGGTCAGTGATGAACGTCCAGGCAGAATATATATGAATATTCAATTATATTTGATTTATTTAGATATTATATTAAATTGAAATAATATTTTTTGAAAATAACATTTTAAAATAAAATTATATATAAATGTATAAATATATGGCATCAAAATAAGTTACAATAAAACACATTTAAATATACATATGTATGGCTGAGAGCATAAACGCAAGGTTTGGGAGATAAAAGAGATTTCTTCAGATACTGTAGGACTTTGCAGAGTTTTCTGAGTATTCTGTGTGGGCCTGGAGATATATTCAATGTTTTATGGAAATGTGTTTTTTATGCATAGAACTTTTCATCTGTAAATGCACCGCTGCAGGGTGATTGTTTATTGATTAGGGAATATCACCGGTGCGGTGCGGATGTTTTCAGATGGTTTCTGTGTATTTGGGATATCTCATGTGTGGTACACTTCTAGAAGCAAGATGTAGACTGGCGGAGATACAAGGGGAGACACTAAATGTGTATGAGGAGAAAACGCTAATGCACCAGTTATTAGTACAGACCGCCACCTTGTGGTGATACTGTGCAATAGTTACCATTAAATGTCTAGTCTTTTTTTTTTTTACAGTATTGTCTTAATATTAGCCATTAGTTAATCATGCCAGGTATATAAAGTAGAAAGTTTACATTAAGAAATGAGCTTTTAGTTTTGGACTCTAACAAGTGAAGATCTGATTTTCTGCATGGGAAGGGTCTGAAAGAGTTTCTTTGCTTTAAATTGTTTTAATCTGGGACGTAAAGTCCCTTTATGAGGGTGTTCAGTGGTTGTTAATGTATCTTATTTAGAGTTTTTTTTCCTATAATAACTTTGCTTTTCCTGCCCTTGGTGCTGTGAATTATTGCTGAAACCATCAAAAGTGAATTTGCAATAATGTGCAATAGACTTTCATCAGCAAAAACTGTGTGAATCATATGGCGGACGGGAAACTGGGGGTCTCGGAAAGATGAACTGGACTAACAAACTCTCCCCAAAATCCCCCATTGCAGGACTGTTTTACCCTGTAGTCCTCATGTAAAGGAATGTGCCAGCCTGCAACTTTGATGTACCTTCCCACACCTCAAGTGTTTTACACTTTTTGGCTCATCCAAAGAAACCAGTCTTGATTTAACGGACAGTAAAGAGGCACTTTCACATCCGCTGAGTGGCGAACGACGCGGTAAAATCTGCCTTAAAGAGAAAGAATGTTGACTATGCAGTGTGTCGGCTTCATAAGCGAGTTGGTGCCTCCAAATTAGTGCTTTTAAAGTGCATGAAATGCCTTAAACGGAAGTGTTGTTTTAAAGCATGTTAGCAAACCATCATGTGGCATCTCGTGCATCTTGTTTATAAAGGTGCATTTGTTTGTGTGTAATAAGCCACTCGTCACTGCCATTTGAAAACAGTTAGCAGATTCAAATGATTATTTATTCTTTTCTATTATTGATGCAGAGGTTATTCTATTCATTAGATGTATTATTTAAGATACCTTGTGTATTAACATTTGCTATGGCTGGTAACCATAAGTACATCTCAGATAACAACCTAGATATTTTTTGTTTGGATGTTTTGTTTTCCCAATTTGCATTCTTGTTATCTCAAAATGCATACCTGATAGTCAAAAGACATATCAGTTTTTTTATGTTGCTGTTTTTCATTTTTCTTTCTTGTGAGTACCTATAAAAGCTTATATTTTGCTAACCTTCCCCCCCTGATTGTGTATTTTAAGAAAATGTTTTTTTTTATATTGTCACACATGTAAACAGAGCCAGTTTTATTCTTTCTTTCTTTCTTGCTGTTATTTTGATGCTGTTTTCCCACCTCAGCTGTTACAGTGTTTATTTGCAAAATACATACAGTGTTGAGTCATTGTGTTGGTCTTTACAGAGAGTTCTGTCCACACATTAATGGACAGTGGAGTATGACACAAATTTAAGTGTTCATATCATAGACTAACAAAAGATGGACAATGTTTTTATAGTTCCTTCCACTGAACAAAAGTGAAGCCAAAATGTCTCATCTACGGCCGTTTTCATCTTGGACTTATGATATCATTTGGAGCCAGTAGTAATGATGAACTGGTATCAGATTCTCACCGCCAAACACCCACAGATCCAATCAAAAGCACAGAATCATGAAGCCACACCCCATTTTTAGAGCATCAGCTAGCTGACTAACATTTGAACATATATCAGGGCGATAAGAACTACCTATAATGTCTAAAAAGAAACCATGAGAATTTTTCTTTGAAGTATAATTTTAAGTTTTGGTTAGTCTGTTTTCGCGGACTGCAAGACCCACGTCAAAACTATGTTGTCGGCAAGATGGCGCTGTGCATCAGTTATTAACGTCTACACCTATTCCACACCTAAACCCAACCATCATAGTTATTAACGTCTATACCTACCACAACCCTAAACCCAACCATCACAGTTATTAACGTACAGCAGCGAGTTGCGGAAGCTTTCATACTTGATGCGCTCGCCATTGTACTGTTATTTGCAACCACAGGGGGCGACACTGAGTAGGCTAACTGTCATGACAAAACGGATGAAGTCAGCAAGTGGAGTTGCGTGGTGGAGTTGCTGAATGAATGGATATAATATATCAAATGAATTGGTTGTGGATAAATTTGGAAATAACTCATGAAAACATTTGGTGAAAATGTTCTCTGGTAAGTATTTCCGCCATCTTGCCAACAATATCTCGCATAGTTCAAAGGGATCTTGATAACTGCAAGTTATGCCTCTTACTTACTACAAGTTACGCCCCTTCATGTTATGCCCGTCTTGCAGTCAGCAGACAGATACACTTGGGACAGGGCGGGGTTTTCATATTTACTGCAGCCAGCCACTGGGGGGCGATGGAAATGTTTTGGCTTCACTTTTTAGCACGTGTGAGGCACACTCGGTTCAAATGTTGTTCACACAGCGACCTCAAAGCAAATTCATTATCTGTCAGTATGAAGAAGCTTATTGTGGTAATAAGTTGCGTTTTGGTCAATCCGATCACAAGTAAACGGCATTAATTACAGGTGTAAATGAAGTCTAAAACTTCGACCTCCCTGAAGTAGTCGAAAAACAGATTTGACTGATTGCTTAAGTAATGAAAATGCTCATCTTTTCTAATGCGTTCACAGTCACAAAAGACCACCTTCTGACTAGACAGGATTTGGACACAAACCCACAGTGTTTGGTATTATTTTCACTATTTTTTCATTCATATGTAAATTGTGTAAGCATTTTGCATTCCTAGAAAGGCTCATACATACACTCATAGAGTCAGAAATCAAAGTGGACAAAAGAGATAAGTTGTAAATGTTTACCAGTGATCCGATCGAACATAACACATTTACAAAGAGGTTTTGACGGCAGTCGTGCCGGAAAATCTCCAGATGCTGTAACAGTGTTAACACTTGCTAACTTGGTATTTCGAATAAAGTGAAACTATAGCATATTGGCATTGATAAAGCCTTCATAAGATTGTTTTGTAATAGGTTCTGTGCATTAGCATACCATATCTGATGCTGATGGATTTTATTTTTTTATTTTATCATTACTTTGATTTATTGTTTTGCATCTATCCTGAAGTAAGGGTCTTTTTGTGCTTTTTCATTGTTATATCGTTTGCGTTTTATTTTCAAGAGCCGATGTCCTGTATTGACTGCAGGCTGACGTATATAAAATATATATTTTAAAAGAATCTTATGTTTATGAAATAACAAAAAACAAATTAAAAAGCTCGAAAAATAAAACAAAAACCAATAAAAAAAAGAGGATGTAATTTATATTTTAGAGATGCATGCAAGAGGCTGGGAAGTCATATTTAGAATAACAAATGGCAGTGCCTATTTTTTTTTTGTATTCACACATTTACCCAAATGTAAATGGTTTTATATGGCTCTAAACTACAGTATAGAGATAAGCAAAGACGCATTGATGGTCGAAACTTCCAATCATACAAAGTCCAAATGAGGCTCGGAAGGAGTTTATGGGAATCTGTATGCTTTAGGTACTTCAGTGCTGTTATGAAGTTATGAATTATATCTGTCTGTACAACACACAGATTGTATATATTTGTTGTTTGTTTGTATGTGTGTGCGCGAGTGTGACACTGTGTATCCAGGTGAAAAACCTGATTGTCTTGTAACGTACTTTTATTGTACATAAAACACGGATGAGGCCGTTTGTTACCTGTGAGGCGTCATGTAGTTTTAAACATCTTTACTGAAATAAACAGCACTTCCGACAGTAAAAAAGAGGGATTTTTGTAATATCCCTCCCTCTTTTGGTTCGTGGCCTTGCGTGTGTGTGTGCGCGCGCGTGTTATATTGTTTGTGTATGTGCGTGTCGCCAACTGAATGTGTTTTAGTCAGTTTCACTGGGTCTGTGTTCAATGCTTGACATCTCTGGAATAACCACAGACGAAAAGTATTAGAGTAACTTTTGGAAAAGGACTTACTTTGCTTCTCTGATTTCATGAATGGTTTGAAGGAAGATTTGGCAGCGTGACCGCATGAGTCTGAGAGGAATTTACTGCCTCCTCTCGGCCTCAGCCAATCAGAGAGCTCGATGCGGATTTTTAATATAAGGGGCGGGGCTTTCTGTGTAAATAAAAGAAATGCTGAGTCATTCTCAGTGCTTCATTTACGCGATTCTGACGGTCAATGACAGCGTCTCACCGATGCTCGTGGAAAAAATGGCTATTTTTAATCGTTATATAATGTGAAGAGCATTCAAATATTTGACTACCACTGTTTTATTAGTATTTTTTTAATGCAGTCATATATTTGCCTACACATTCCAAATTTTCATTGAGGCAAAAATGAATACAGCAATATAGCCTAATAAAAAAATTGGTCACACATAAGGTTACAATAAGGTTTCATTCTTAACATATCAACTAGCATAAGCAACACTTATACAGCTTTTTTTAATCATAGTATTAACATTTGCTGATTATAAAAATCAGTACATTATTTAATACACTGTAGTGTTAACATGAACTAACAATAAACAACTTTATTTTCATTAACATTTACAAAGATGAATACTTTAATAATCATATTGTTCATTGTCTGTTCATGTCAGTAAATGCATTAACTAACATTAATGTTACCTTGTTGTTAAGTGTTACGAAATATTAATTAATTAATTCATTCATTCATTTTCTTTTCGGCTTAGTCCCTTTATTAATCTGGGGTCGCCACAGCGGAATGAACCGCCAACTTATCCAGCATATGTTTTTACACAGCGGATGCCCTTACAGCTGCAACCCATCACTGGGAAACATCCATACACACTCATTCACTACAGACAATTTAGCTTACCCAATTCACCTGTACCGCATGTCTTTGAACTGACCCAGCCGGGGCTCGAACCAGCGACCTTCTTGCTGTGAGGCGATTGTGCTACCCACTGCGCCACTGTGCAGCCTGTTACGAAATATTGTATATCAAATTTGAACGATGAAATACGATATTTAAAATGTCTTAAAAACAAACTTCATGCAAAACAATAACTTTAATACTCAATTATATATAAAATATACATTAAATATATGTTAATATGAAATGTTAGCAAATAAATATATTAACATCACAATAACAAAGATTGGTGTCAGTTCGAAGTGTCTATAATGTTAGTTTCTGATATCCGTCACTTTCTAACAAACTCCCACAATTAAAAACATCAACAAGCCATAATATCTTAGATAAGATTTATTGAAAATGATGAACATCAATAGTAAAGTACATCTGAAAGGCTCTCTGAGTCTTTCACATGAAGAAGGCCACATGAATAACACTACAGCTCTCAATATCAAGAGCTCATTTTCTTCACTGACATTGAACACAGCAGATACTGTCTCCATCTGAACTCATCATCCACTCCCAGAAGATTTCATCATAAAAAACAAACCGTCCACCAGGCAATACAGTAAACATAATGTCCCACAATGATACACATGTAGATAGTTTCAATTCCAAGCACATGGTACAGGTAAACATGCGTCAGAGTAAATGTACAAAATATGTTCTGCAATTGTAGACTCTTCAAATATCTTTTGAGTTGCTTTCCATCTTTTTTTACTGTGAGTTTTAATTAGAAAGATCACATTTATATAAGTACGGGTTTTCTTCATACCGTTAGAACTTCATGAATCCCACAATGTGCAAAATCAGATCGTGTGTGTTGACCTCGACTGCACCTTTGCCTTTGGTCTTTTTTATTTTCAACAAATAAAACACAACCGTCAAAGTGTAAACAACATCGATGGGCACAATGACACACACACATACATAGATAGAGAGAGAGAGACTGGACATTTAAAGGCTGGAGCTGGTCATCACTTCAACATGTAATAATATATCTAACACTTCAGACTAGACAGACACTAAATAATAGCCAAAAAATTCAAGCAAACACTTTTAAGTTCACCCAGAAATGACATGTCTACCATTTACGTTAAATCTACTTTCTTCTGTGAAACAGAACGATGTTTTGGTTTTTTTCTTTGTAAAATAAAAGTCAAAAGGGTCCAATTTAACCCCTATAAATCATATTTGATCTACATTATCACCATGATCACAATACAAATTCCTACACAAACTTCTGCAACATTTCCTCGGTTATATGAGAGTTTTATATTTGGGGTCAGTCCGATTTTTAAATGTTTGAAAATAAGCTTCTCCTGCTCACCAAAGCTGTGAAATGCTATTGCACTATAAAATAACTGTTCAAAAGTAGTTTATCATTTCATTTAATAATGTATTCCAGTGATTTTATAGGTGATTTTTCAGCTTCATTACTCCAGTCTTCAGAGTCACATGATCCTTCAGAAATCACTCTAATATTAATTATTATTATTATTATTATTATTAATGGTAATAGTAATAAAAGCAATGACTGGAGTAATAATTTCATTTGAAACTACATACAATAAGAAAGCAATTATTTAAAAATGTCATAAATATAAAAAAAAACATACATTTAATAAATGATGAACAGAAACATTTTCTTTAAAAAAAGAAATAAATAAAAACATGAAAAAAAAACTGACCCCAAACTTTTGACCAGTAGTGTGTGTGTGTGTGTGTGTGTGTGTGTGTGTATATATATATATATATATATATATATAACATGTATATGAACATATTATTCATTTGTTTTGGTGATTTTGTAAAATTTACTTACAATTTCTGAGTGAAAATTATTCATTCACTAATTTTTGGGTCTAAAAACCAACAAATGCTTTCTTTTGTTCACTGTTACTTATGACAGGCTTTATAAAGTTAAACCAAACATGTTTGGGTCAGTAAATGTGGACAGAAGCTTCATTTTTGGGTGAACTGTATCTTTAAAAACATGAGCATTTGTACTAACGCACTGGACGCATTATATTATATTAAATATAAAACAGCATAGCCATAATACATTTTTATCACATAGTAAAACAACAACAAAACAAAGCCTATCGGGGACGATACACTTTACAAAAAAAGTGAGGCTATTGTAATGTTGTTTTGATTATGTACCATTATAATACCATAATGAAGTACCCTATAAATAACAAGGTATATTTGGAATGTTTTAGTACCATGGTTATTTTCATTTCACAACTGTATCATAATACCTTAACAGTACTACTTGTTTTGTATATTAACAGGGAAATCGAGTATTGAGAATGACACGAACCTCCCAGTACATGAGCCTGAAAATAAAGTCCCATATCAAGCATTTTGATTGTGTTTAATTGAGTGAACAACCAGAAAGAGATGTAAACACATTTTGTCTTGGTGGTTTTGGTGCTTGTCAGTTTTAGTGAGTTCAAATTGTGCTAAAATCTAAGACGTCCTTTAAAAACACAACGATTGCATGTAACAGTAATCGCCACAGTCCCGGCAATAGAGGCTCCCACTGCTCTATGGTTTTAACATGCACTCACACATGTTGGTATTGATGGTTTACATGGACTATCCATAGGCGTAATGTATTTTATACTGTAAAAACAGCTTATTATATGACCCTACCCCTAAACCCAACCCTCACAGGAAACTTGTGGCATAATTTGAATGTCAAAAGACCTCGTAAAATGTGATTTTTAAAGCGTTTTGAATTACAAGGACATCAGGCATGTTCTTGTAAAGCCATTTTAGTAGAGTACAACGAAGTCATTTCCATTTAATTATACAAAAAACTGTCCTTGTAAACCACCAAAACCAGTACACAGGCACACACTTCTTTATATGGCTTATGAGGACACTTCATAGACGTAATGTATTTTATACTGTCAAAACTGATTATTATATGGAACTACCCCTACACTCAACCCTCACAGGAAATATGTGGCATAATTTGAATGTCAAAAGACCTTGTGAAGTTTTTTTTAAGCATGTTAAATTACAGGGACACCAGGCATGTCCTCATAAACCACCTTAATAGAGTATAACTAAGTAATTTCCATGTCATTATACAAAAAACTGTCCTTGTAAACTAACAAAACCAGTACACACACACAAACACACTTGTGTATATGGTTTACAAGGACTCTCCATAGACGTAATATATTTTTTTACTGTAAAAACTGCTTATTATATGGCCTTACCATACCCCTACCCCTAAACTCAACTCTCTCAACAAACAATGCAAAATTTTTATATCAAAACACCCCATTAGGTATGATTTTTAAGTGTTTTGAATTAAAGACATGTCCTCATAAACTGTACTATATCACACGTTATAATACAATTTCGTCCTCATAAACCACATCAACTAATGAACACACACACACACACACACACACAGGTGATACAGAGGAGACGTGTTACCCAAATAAGCTCTATGTTACACAGCAGCAAAGCCTCGACCGCAGGCAGAACCACAGAATATGAATCCTGGAGTCCAGGGAGGCGCTGGAGAGCAGGGTTGGTCAGAGTGTTTTGGCAGTGGAGGAGCGCTCGGACCCTCTCAGCTCCGGATCAGGGTCAGGAACTCATCCCGTGTCTTGGGATCTTCGCGGAAAACACCCAACATGGTGCTGGTCACAGTCTTGCTGTTCATCTTCTGGACGCCGCGCATGACCATACACATGTGGCTGGAGGGAGGAGGAGAAATTAATGGAAAGGTCTGGTCAAATTTATTATTATTTTACAATTATAGAGGTAACTGAAATGAAAATTCTACACCTGAATATTTGCACATGGTAAAATTAAACAAATGTAAAGTTCCAACTTTCTATATTTTTCAAACTGTTCAATTATATAAATCAGAATTATATAAAATAAAATGTTTGCAATACAGTGTTTCAATAACCAATTGTTCCAATATTCAATATTTACGCACACACATACAGTATTTACATACATACATGCATATATATTAGTGCTGTCAAACGATTAAATCGCATCCAAAATAAAAGTTAATATTTACAAAATATATGTGTGCGTACTGTGTATATTTTTGTGTTTATAAATATATGCATGACTATATTGTATAAAATAGTTGTTTATATCGTTGTTATATATCTGTCGCCTCACAACAAGAAGGTCGCTGGTTCGAGCCTCGGCTGGCTCAGTTGGCATTTTTGTGTGGAGTTTGCATGTTCTCCCCGTGTTCGCGCGGGTTTCCTCCAGGTGTTTCTGTTTCCCCCACAGCCCAAAGACATGCGGTATAGGTGAATTGGGTAAGCTAAATTGTCCATAGTGTACGTGTGTAAATGAGAGTGTATGGGTGTTTCCCAGTGATAGGTTGTGGCTGGAAGGGCATCCGCTGCGTAAAAACATATGCTGGATAAGTTAACGGTTCATTCCGCTGTGGCAACCCCTGATTGAAAAACGGACTAGGCCGAAAAGAAAATGAATGAATGATATTTCTTTTGCAGAATTTTGTATTTTATATATAGTATGCAGGTGTATTTATAAATATATACATAAATATACACAGTACACACATGTATGCATGTGTGTATATATATATATATATATATATATAAATAATGTAAATACAAAATGTTTATCTTGGATGTAATTAATCACAATTAATCGTTTGACAGCACTGATTATCATTTTTACTTATATTGCTTCAACAATCACCCCAACACAAGTGCTTAGTTTTAAATGATAAAATAAAAAACAAATAAATAATACAAGTGAACTTTCATTTTACATTTAAATTTCATTTTTACATAAACTGCTTTAGGTGGCGCAGTGGGTAGCACGATCGCCTCACAGCAAGAAGGTCGCTGGTTCTAGCCTCGGCTGGGTCAGTTGGCGTTTCTGTGTGGAGTTTGCATGTTCTCCCTGTGTTGGCGTGGGTTTCCTCCAGGTGCTCCGGTTTCCCCCACAAGTCCAAAGACATGCGGTATAGGTGAATTGGGTAGGCTAAATTGTCCGTAGTGTATGAGTGTGAATGAGTGTGTGTGGTTATTTCCCAGTGATGGGTTGCAGCTGGAAGGGCATCCGCTGCGTAAAACATATGCTGGATAAGTTGGCGGTTCATTCCGCTGTGGCGACCCCAGATTAATAAAGGGACTAAGCCGAAAAGAAAATGAATGAATGAATAAACTGCTTTAACAAGCACCTCAACATAAGCTGCCTTTAAAGTATGAGTTTTAAACTGTCAAATGAAATCAAATAAAGTACTTGGTATTACATGTAAAATAAAGTAAAACAACACAAAATAATATAAAATCTAAATCAAAATCTTTCATTTTGACATACGTAGCTTCAACCACCACCCCGACACCAGCAGGCTGTAGAGCTTCAGTGATGGCCACGGCGATCTGTTTGGTCAGACGCTCCTGAACTGAAACCAGACAAAATCAGTCAAAATCTGATTATAACAGGGCTTTATTTACATGCTAAAAAAGATTCTTAGAAAAATAAAAATCACTACCTTGCAATCTCCTGCTGTATATCTCAACGATTCTGGTGCAAAACAAACATAAGAACAGAGTTAATATTTAAGCTAGATTTACACACAACATACATCTGTGGTATATGATGGAGGTCTGATAAGACTTTATTGCTGAGGGAGTTTAGTTGTTGTGGTGATGATTATATCACAGTTTATTCGCAGAGTTTGTGCAGAGGGTGCATATGCATATTGACACGAAGACAGAAATGATATTAAAGAAGAAATAAATTATACAATTATATATCTAAGTGATTTATGTGCACTGTTGACTGTTTTAACTGTGCAAATAAGAGATAAAAATATGTAATAATAATAATAATGAAAACTCTCTGTTTAGATGATGCTAATGTCCAGCTATTTTAATTCAAGTTAATAACTCAAGCTTTTTATTAAAATGTTTGTGTTTCTATAAAATGTCAAACCATTATATACAGTATATTGCAATAAATTAGCATTCACTCTTTTATATATATATATATATATATATATATAGAAATAAATACCTTTATTCAGAAAAGCATCTGCAGTGTGTGTGTGTGTGTGTGTGTGTGTGTGTGTGTGTTACTGTCATGTGTTCATCAGTGTTACGGCTGGTACACAGTGAAAAGGCTAAGCCACAGGTATTGGGGTCAGATCTGATCAAGCTTCTCTTTGTCACTCACACATTGTGTCTAATCCTCTTATAGACACTTACACTCTCACTGCTTCAAAGACACACAAACACACACACACACACACACAGACACACGTGCATCTTGATTTCACAGACAAACAAAACCCTGAGGGAAAGAGAGCCATTAATCTCCTTCACTCCAGAGAATGATGCTCATTTTACTGAAAAAAAAACTGCTTCGAAATTTGCACACAAGAAAATCATTAAGATTCAATAATGCGCCAGAAAAACAAGATACCTGCATTGACACTTAAGCCATACTTCATATTATTAATATATAATCATTTCATTATCAGTACGTTTTGCTTTACATAACCAAATATCTAATTTACTAAGGATAGACGAGCAGGGACACACACACACACACACACACACACACACACACACAATGTATATACATGTATATACAGTCAAACCCAAAATTATTCATACCCCTGGCAAATTCTGACTTAAGGTTTTTATTAAGATGTAAATAAAAGCTGAGAAATATGTTTTTCCACAATGATGCCTCTTGTACATCGGCTTATTATCTTTTGGGAGAAGCCTGGGTCATTTCTGGTAAAAAAACAAACACCTTTTTGCTGGTTTAATAAAAATATAATATAAAATATATATACACATACATACATACATACATACATACATACA